>JAODUP010000425.1:40000-177500 GCA_025642065.1 Paralvinella palmiformis | reverse complement strand
GCTTCAGTCACTTCATGAGGATAATAATGATAGCAATAGATTATTGCGTTATACCTGTATATTGGAGGGCTACATTGATGAGCCATCATAATACAAATATATTGGATGAGCAGACTGATAACTGTCTCTGTGTTATCATCGCATTATCTGTTCCACCCATATCACCGATGATTGCCCAAATTGTTAACTGATTTTAGAACAATAATACATCACGTCAGATAGTGGTTTATAGATGTCTCCTTAATGAGCCGGTTTACCTGGATATATCGTCAAAATTATCATTTAGACAGGTACATCTCTGAATTAGGATACAGTAATTATTCTGGATCAGGATTTTATTACCATAAAGCTGATTGTGAAGTGGGGAAGGTTTGTTATTGTGTTTGTGGACAGTCAAGATTAAAATATCAGACACCAACCTGAAGGTTGTTTCTTCTAACATTGTCATTCACTGACTGATTGATTGACTGACTTACTTACTGACTGATTGACTCACTGATTGACTCACTCACTCACTCCCTACTGAAATAAGTAATTTGATTAATTTGGTTAATCCCATATGTTAGTAACATCAAATTACATATTTATAATATACAATAGATCCTGTTTGTGATGCGAGGTAATAACTTGTTAATAATAACAAGTTAGGAGTGTCTCTACTGTTATTTAACATAATTAATGTTGTGTGTGTGTGTTTGTATGTATATGTATATATATGTGTGTGTAAGTGTGTGTCTGTATGTCTGTCTGTCTCTCTCTCTCTCTCTCTGTGTGTGTGTGTGTGTGTTACAAGTACATTTCACTTCTTGGTTATTCTTTGTGAATTGTTTTTAGCTACAGATGAATTACGTTATTCCTGAGGATGTGCAATAGTGTAGACAGGACTCTAACCCATCAATGAGACATATATCACTCTCATTACTGTTATCATATACATATTACACTACAGATAGGCTGACGGACTGACTGCCTCCAGAGATCTGACTAACCTTGACTTTAATTATAGCATACCGTCCAGTAACGACACCTAGTGATTATAGTTCACTTTACTCCAGGCTAGATATGATAGTGTTATTATGATGGACTGTGATATTTGTAGTATGTAGTGTTCTCTTTATTATCATTATAGTTAGACCCTACTGACTGGAGGACATCTAACATTAGTACAAACTCTGAGTACAAGTTTCTTGTTGATGTTACTGTTTTCCAGTTGTTACTGTTTTTATCTGTATTGCCACGACAATGATGTACTGACACTTACAGGTGTGATGTCAGTTAGGTGTCCTGACAGTTATGTGTCATCTTTTGACTGTTGTAAAAACTGGCCACCAGTTTATTGAATAAACAAGGATATCTGTAAAGTGAGTGTCCATGATCAAAAGGAATTCATTATGACTCTGTGTGTGTGTGTGTGTGTGTGTGTTACAAGGTCACTATTTGATGATGGATTGATAGTAGAAATGATAGAGTGACAAATGAAGTCTTGGTCCCTTATTGAAGCCTATGGTTATGACATCAGTTAATGTCCTATAGACGCGGCTGTGTACAGAGACACAAATACCGAGAAATATGTGGTCACAACAAACTGTTATACACCTCAAGTAGGCTATACCACAGACAGTGAGAACAGCCTAAAGGATAACAATCATTGTTTACTTTGGTAATTTACTTCTAGATTCTGGGACTCCCAAAGACCTTTACATGGCTTTAGCTCATTCTAAAACTGAATACAGGACGAAGAAAAACTGTGATGACAATAACATTAACAGCTAAAAGGATAGAATAATGGAGCGAAAAAGTTTCATCTGATGTGGATTTAGTTATGTAGATGTCTCTGAGCATGTTACTTTTAAGAGTAAGAGTGCTTGGACTCTGAAATGATGATAATAAATGTTGACAGTCAACATTTATATAACATTTAGATACACTATATACATGTGGAGTGTTCTATAGCTAGACCTGGGCCAATATTGATAAAGATATAGCTACATCTTGGATCTGAGGAAGATAATATGTTTGTTGATACCAATACAATGGTATTATAAAGGACTGAGTTTGGAACATCCGAAAATGTGTCAGATATGTTGAAGATGCCGGACCATTTCTGTCATCATCCAATGTCTGTCTCATGACAAAGGAACTTCTGTGGTGAAACTGTGGCAGTTCAGGATTTAACATCAGTAGATCCGGAATGTGTACTTGTTCCTTCTTGTTCGGGTGTTGCATCAAGGTATTGGTGTTAATTATTATATATTGTATTACTCTATCTGTCTGTCTTTTTGTCTGATTGTTTTAATCATTACGTCATTAGTAGGTATCTATTGTTAGATATATTAGTAATTGTTATCATTCCTAATTTATAGTGAAGCTATAGTTTACCAATCACGCATGATGATAATGATGATGATAATGATGATGATGATGATAATGATGATGATGACCGTTATGATGATGATAGCAAAATAACAAAAATATATCAATTTTATCTTGTACTTTGGGCCAGTTTATGGAATATGTTTATCAGATGGACTGGATTGAATAAAATAAATCTATTTTTAAGAAGATGATTATTCAAATTTTTTATTGATGTATGTAACACTAAAACTATATTAATTATCATATAATACATCAGACAATGAGATGTTAGTGACTCAGATTCTCATCCCAGCCTATCATTCAATGTCTTTAAAGGAAGATTAGAGAAGTTTTAGCTGAAAGACAAATTATCATAAACAGATAAATAATTAGAAAACTCCTCATGTCAAGGTATCAATATATCATGTAAAAATGTGTTTTCACATCTGTCAAGTTCTCCTCTAATCATATATTATTCATTTAGGTATATTAAGCTTTTATAAATACAGTCTATGTCTCACAGAAGACAGTCTAATTTGCTCTAAACAATGAAAAATTTCTTTCTTTTCTGATTCTGTGAGACTATTATTATTATAACGAGTATAAGCTGACAATAGACCTGTAAATTATAGAAATTATTTTAAAACAAAGACTGAAATAAGCATCACAGTTCAGTCAGTAGAGTTGTCTGACATACATTTATATTGGAGTTCAAGACCTAATATATATTGCTACTGTTAGATGTCCATTTAGCTTCCATTAGTCGAAAAATATCTACTCAGGTGTTATGAGGAACGTATTGATGTAATCAATAATCTAAAATAAATAAATGATAATGTGTATTATATACAAAATGGTTAAGTATGTGTGGTATACCACCAAGGATGTTGGGAGAGTAAAGAAATGCATGGTGCAAACTGAGATTGTGAGTGTTTATTAATAAGTTGGTGTCATGTTAAGGTTGCCTAATTGGTACTCTAGTGTATGTATAGAATAATTTAGTTATTAGTTAATATCTAGATAGAAGTTAATATTTAGTCTGTTAAAATGATAGATATTAAACATTGTTATTTCTAAGAAAAATCTTAATCTATCAATTTTTGCTAAAATTGTACATTAATAATATAATATTATATAATAGCAGCTTTGTGAACATTCAAACAGTCTGTCTGTCTGTCTGCCTGTCTGTCTGTCTGTCTCATTTACATGTTACACATCACTGATGATCTGTATCAACCAAGACGCTGACTGAATATTAATGACTAATGACTAATCAATTTTCAACAGTTGACTACTCTCTGTCCTATTCAAGCTATTAGTCTGTATGTCAGTTCAGTAGGTTCTTATATATATATATATATATATATATATATAAGAAGATTGATTAATTATTTAACAAAGATGAACTTTGTACAAGGAAAGTTATTGTTAAATATTATCTGAGCATAAACAGATTTATTGTCTGATGTTTTCTTTCAGGAAGAAAGCATTTCTATTCTTCATTTACTAGTGTATATAGTGTTTGTTCTTTCATAAAGATTTTTTATCAATTTATCTATTAGCTTTAAAAGCTTGTGAATCTAAACCTGTGTGTGTGTGCGTGTGTGTGCGCGCGCGCGCACTGATCCCAAATGTGTGTAAACAATGTCAGTTGATTCAATTCACAAAATTGTACACCAACTATATTTATCCAAATATAATCAATGATTCTTTATTTAATATAAAGCCAATGTCATTATTTGTGAATGACACCATTTTGTTCCTAACCCAATAGACCTTCCAATCATCATATATTGCTACATTAATATTTACTTAACTAATTGTTTTATTATTACAATTGCAAGTATCAATAGACTGTCATTGCTATTGGTAAATACGTCCTTCAAGTGAAGAGTGCTTTGATCAATACACATCTGAGGTGAAGTATCAAAGGAAATCTTCACAAACACGCCATATTCTGTGTCTCAGAGAATTGTGGCTTAAATAAATCAGTCTTCTAATACCTGATTACCATTGATATATTTAGCAGGTTAACAATATCATTGGTTTATAATGAGTTGCATCATAATTATGATTATGCTAATCACTCCATAGTAATTACCATAATATTACATTATTATCTGGCAATTTGAGTAGGTAATGAATGATCTTATAGTCCATAATAGAATATTTATTTAATTGCTTGAAATACTGGAAATGTAATTATTGTGGTAATAAGGTTAGCAGCAAATTTGTAATCATGAAACATGGATAATACTTGGAAATGTAAAATCTGATTTATAGCATTTACAGAGTGTTTTACATCTTCAGATCATCTTTAATATCTTATTTTGTTACTGAGTAAGACACCAGCTCTGTTTAGCATAAATAGATACCCTCGTACAGCAATGAGGTGAAAGGGATCAAATGTTTGATCTTTAGAACTTATAATGCAGTAAACTAAAATAAGAGTACACCGGAATAATTATTTAGATAATTATATTTTTATTCTTGTGTATGATAATATTTGCTGATTATTATTGACTACAGATAACTTAATGAGTATTCATCATAATGTTAATTTTATTTCTTTGTCATAATGTTTCAGATATTTGTTTATAGTTTATTAGTTTGGAGAGCCAATGTTGTTTATATTTAAGTGACCTTGGAAACTTTACAAAACTGATTTTATCTCATATTTCTTTTTTAGAATCCCGAAGCTTCGGAGCAGAAGGTGAACCATGAAACTCCAAGTCACCAGACTCCGGGTGATCCATGTCTTTCCATCGAAGGCTTCATCAACCATGGCATCGAGATCAGTGAGTCACCAGAACTCGACCTCGTTCTTAACCATGACCTTGACCCATCATCAAAGCGTTCCAGCTTAGCCTGGTCAGAGAGTGGTGGGAGCCGTTTGGGCGCAGATGATGGAAATGCATCGAATGTCGACTTATCGGCCATCTTGGCTGGACCAGGTGACAGCTCCAGTGGGATTTGGGATGCTGAGAGTACACATACAGAGAAGAGTGAGACCGGATCGCTTGGACCACCATATGGTGGTGCAAGGAGTCGATCAGAGAGCAGCAGAAGTGGTGGTGCCACTAAGGATGTGTCACACGAAGGCAAGGGAGTCAGAGCGATGAAGAAACGGAAACGAAATCGACATGTTGATATTGATGATATCGTTATTGAGTTTGATCCACAGAAGGAGTACGTATGGGAAATGAGGCTGAAGTATGAGAGAGAAAAGAACAAGAAGCAAAAACCCCATAAGTCCTCATCAAAGTCAGCCACTTCTGTGCAAAAAAGTTCATCAAATAGTCTTTCAGCAGATAAACCACTCAGTCAGGATGCTTGCAGTCTTTCAGAAGATAAAAGAATTAATGCTGAGATTTCTTCAGTGACCAGTCACGTTATCAAAGAAATAAAACCCCAAGATGTTGTTGAACATGATATGCCTTCCAAGAATCCTGATGCCAATGACCAAAAAGGAAATAGTACTTCATCTGAAAAGTTTCAGGGAGATTCGCAAAACAGAATTCATGGAAATCCTGTGCAAAACCCAAAGTCAATGTCCTTCAGCCAAAAAGGTTTAGATGCTAACCCAATAGATGAATCACCAAATGAAAATCTTCCTGTAGGTAACAAAGTTGCTACACCTGAACACAAAGTAGAAGATTCTAATGCAGAAATATTAGTCATCCACAGATTGCCCGGAGAGAAACTTGGTATGGGCTTAAGGATTGAGAGCAATGGTGATGACAGTGACCCCGTCCAGGGCGTTTTTGTCCAGAGTATAACACCAGGAGGGGCTGCAGACAAGGCCACAGGTGGCACCTGTGGCATCCGCATTGGTGATGAAATACTCAAGATTAATGGTATGCCAATGAAGGGAACACCATATTCTGAATCACTGACTTTCTTCCGTGCATTACCACTACGCATGATCCTACATGTTGGACGAGTGCGGGTAGAGGATCGTTCTGGAGCAAAGATGACCTCATTCTCCGATGATCATACAGTTGGTGCCAGTCAGAATGTTGAAATACCTGAGGGCTTTGAGGTGATTGATGTATCATTTGAAAAAGAAGCCAATGAAAGTCTTGGTATCAGCATTATGCCAAGTTATGGATCAACAAGACAATACCATCAAGTAAGTCATCTTTTAGTAGAGTCTTCTATTATTAAACATAATAACACATTTCATAAAAATAATTTATTTCAAAATAAAAAAAAGGAAAATGATAAAGATGGCATTTATTACTCATCAAGATGTTTGACAGATTTCATGAATGATAAATTGCTCATTTATTTGATGTATATCTCACACAAATCCTGGATATTAACATAAGCTATCTCAAGTGAGACAAATTTATGAGAATAATTCCAAATGTTTTTTTTTCTTCTTCAAATTAATGGTTTCCTGTATTTTATTCTGATAGTAATTTGTTTTAATCTGAAGTGAAAGCCCCATTAGAGATAACCAATTATATGTAAACTAATTTACACTGTAATTTAAACAAAATACAACATAAACAAATCAACAGTATTAACTAATTTAACTAAGAACTAAAATAAAAGCTTTTTGTCACAATTCAGGTCCGATTTTAAAATGTTCTCAATAATAATAAAATTAAATAATTTTTATTCCCCAAACGTTTTTTTACACAAATATAACTTTAATCAATCTACATTGTCACTAGCTCCTTTAATTGGTAAACACTTTTATTGATTTATGTTCTTGTAAGATTGTATGACTTGATTAAGATTATTTAAATGTAAGGATACTGTTCTTTAATTCTAGTCAATATAATAATAGGATATATATATATATATATATATATATATATATATATAGTATCTTTGGCTCAATTCATATACAACACTTTGATGTAGTAATATTAGAGTAAGTACAACTGATTAAACTTACATAACTTACATCATACTCTTGATACATGTGTGTTGGTGTCTGTGTGTTTGCGTGTGTGCATGTGGGTGTGTCGGTCAAGCCAGGGACCTTATTTAAATGAAGAACATAATATAGCTAGGTGTAACACTAGTTTCATAGCCCATTAATACACATCTATAAAACTATACAAAATGTGCTATAAAACATTTGCCATACAATACACAGTCCTATCATTTCACATAGTTTTTTTTAGAACATTCAGTTATTTGATAAATTGTCAAAGTTCCAAGAAGTAGCACACACACACACACACATACAGTCTCTAACTGTACACATCTTTAGTGTAAATCTATCGGGACTTTAACCATTAATTCCTATGTCATTCTTGTTTTACTCAACCTCCCCAGTAGTATTCCACAAGAGTATACCATCTGAAGATTTTACAATATTTCCATTATATATAAATTTATCATAAGTTGTCACACTTACATATAGGATACATCCTATATGATGTTAATAAACCACTTAGATACATTATGGTATATATATGTTTACATTTATTAGACATCAGCATAATCAACTACATAACATTAACCTCTTCAGTTTTTAGTGTCTAGCATACCTGTATTATAATTGATGATGCCTCAGAGCTAACTGCAATACCTGTGATGTCTCATTGTAAGGCATCCAGTACATAGATAACAGTAATTGGAGGGAGAGAGAGAGGGGGAGGGGTTAGCTATATATTAGCTAAAAGTTGACAGCTAAATTAGGTGAGGATATTGAAAAGAAATACCATTTTGTGACATTTTATGGTATATATTTTAAACCTCTCTCTCTCTCTCACACACACAACTTATTTTCAAGCTAATTTAACCTTTAATATATCAAGTTGTGTACAGTTATTTTGCTTTCTTAGAGAGTTTTGCTGATCTGGCTGTTAAAATGTGGTTCTAGATATAAAAACAAATATTTGTCTGAGCTAGCAAAGCTCATAGGCTCAATCCGCACAAAAGGGTTAATACCTTTTTAGAAATAAATTCTCACCTGACAACATCATAAAAAAGCCCGTGCAGTTTAAATTAAACCCTTTAGCATGATATAAATAGGACAGTCTTTACCTTATAGGCTGTGTTTATGAATAAATTACCAACTCAGCGCAGTGTCATGGACATTTAGGGTTAATATATTATGCTGCCATCTGGTGACTGTTTGGACAAATGTAGGTCAAGTGGCCCCATCTGGTGATTGTTGCTGACTCGTGCCAAACACATATACAAAAGAAACAACAGCTTGCTAATTAATATTACTGAGTGATCCAGATGTTATTATATGTTCTTATTAGGACAAGCATTAGTTATAGGTTTAATTAGCAGTAATTAGTAGTTCAATATAATTAATCTCAGGTCATGTAACATATAATAAGCCAAATATTAGTATGAAGTAGGTATAGAGGGGTCTAGTTCTTTTCTGTTCATTTCCAAAAACATGTCACAGTGATTTAACAGTAAAACAGAAACACGAAATTGATCAATTAAAAATGGCGGTGTTTGTTTCTGCTTACCACTTAACTGGGCACAGTAAATTATTGTTTTATATAAATGAAAGATTTGGTCTATAATTAACTTTTGTCAAGATTTTAAATTAAAAACTTTAACTTAAAATATCACTCCTAATAAAGAATTGCACAGCTTTGCTCAAATGATTAATAGGAATGTTCACACACATATCCATACCCCCCCCCCCCCCCCCGAGAAAGAGAGATAGAGAAAAGCATTTTATGACAGATAACATCTATGTCTTTTATAGTCTAAAGTAAAAGTGGTATTAAACAAACTGACTTTTTTCGTGTTATATGTTATTTTCTTTTTTAAACCACACACACACAGACACACATAGACGCAGAGACACACACACCCACAAGCTGTACAGAAATGCATGCATACTGATTTCTCAGGTGATAAGATGTATATCCTCAGGAAATTTTGTATTTTCTCACTGGAACATATTAACACAACAGAACTGACTTAATTACCCATAACAGGTGAAGCGTGTATCACCATCCAGTGCTAGTGCTAAAGAAGGTCGACTGTGTCAAGGAGATCGTTTTATTGTCTATAATCAGAAACTTATGGCCAACCTCTCCCAAACACAGTGTTTGGAATTACTCAACCAATCCGTCACTCATTGTCAGTTTAAAGTACTTAGAACAGTCTCCAAACTACGAAGTACAGATACACAACCATCACTCGTCTTCAAACAACGTGACACAATGCAGGCTGAGTCAAAGGCTGATGACACTGATAGTACAGACTCTGAGAATCTTCTGTCTGCCATCAGGGTCGAGGATGACCGAGGATACAACTTGAACCAGAACCAACTGTTTGCCCAAAACCAACTTCGCTTGCCGTGTTCAAAAACTAGTGGTACATCATCTGATAATCTGGATATGGTCAATACAACAAGCGATGAATCAGGTTCCGAAATGACAGATAATGTAGGAAGTTACAGTTTTACTACATCAGACAAGGATTTTGTGGATCGTATGACACCTGGTGCCACCACTCTATCTCAGACAGGTAATCGACATGAACAGACTGGTAAATACTGCACGGATTCCCAGGATCCTCACCTGGTTAGCATTAGAGATATTTCCAATGTGATGCAAGATAAAAGTGACCTTGTAGTCTCATCAATTTCTTCCACAATTCATCCTGCAATACCTTCAGCAGGAGAAGTAAGTCAGCTGACAAATTCTGACAGAAAATCATCGTACAACATTAATGATTTACCTGTGACAAACATTGATGATTTGTTGGATACGGACACAAGTGTCAGTGATCAGCATCTATCAGATGCCGATGGTGTTTCTCCAGAAAAGCCTGAATCATGGAATAAACATTCTACAAATGTTCATCAAGCGTCAGAAAGACAGTTTTTGTCAGGTGATCAAGATCCAGATATAACGGTTTCATCAAATGAAGTCGATCAGATGTTGGCGACAGCTCCAGATGTTGGACATTTGACCTTGACTACATCATTAAATGATGTTTCTCATCAGAAACACGATCAGTTTCATCACCATTCAGTGGATATTCCAAAATTGTTGAGCCCATTTGAGGAGCTAGAAAAACAGTTAGACGTCGGTAATGATCAGCTGAAGAACAAAGAACAGGGTCTGATGAAGGGGACGGATTTTAATGCTTCTGGATCTGGTCAAAGTTTACAGGATACAGGTGATCCAGATTTTTTTCCAGCGCCACCACCGCCACCAGATGTAGGAGATAAGCCAGGTGTCACCACTGTCTGTGACATTCCAACAAATACAGCAGTCACTAACGATGGTGTGCGTGACAAACAATGGGATGATACAGATATCCCTGACTTACCTGATTCAGAACCACCACCTCTCCCAGCGACAGGTCCACCCCCTTTAGATGATGATGTAGTTAATATACCAATAGTACAACCTCCACCACCTCTAGATTACGACTCTCTAACTGACTTCTTGTCAATAAAAGACACAGAAGTGACATCATTCGTAGAGAATAATGATGTTAGTGAAGAGAAGTCATCATCACAAAACTTGACAGGACTTCAAGGTGCTTCATTATTCCTGATGACTGCTTCATCATCTGTCATGACGACGTCATCATCTGTCATGGCAGTCTCATCATCCGTGGTGACAGCCTCCTCGTATGTGGTGACAGCCTCATCTTCTGTAGTGACAGCCTCATCATCTGTTGTGACACTGCCATCAGCTTCACAATCTACTCTACCACTCTGGTCTACTCCCTCAACCTCTTCACTCACAGTCATCACATCTACTCTACCATCATCAGCATCTACTCTACCATCATCAGTATCTACTCTACCATCATCAGTATCTACTTTGTCAGCATCATCTAATCTGATGTCAGTTTCTGACAGACAAAGTACATCGACTAAAGATCGCAGTAATACGACTGAACTACAAGCTGTTCACGATGAACTGATGATGAAGGTGAAGGCCAAAGAGAATGAAGGTACAAATGTGTTGACATCACATAGAGGGACTGAGAGGACCTCTCCAACTTCATTTGGAAGAATAAAGGATGTGTTTGAGAAAGGTTTACAGAGTATGTCCATTTTAGATAAAGAAAACAAAGCAGAAACAACGGCATTAGTCATCAGACAAGAAGATGGCAAAGAGAAACAAGAAAAACGGATCAATGATCCCAAAAGTATGAAACGAACTGAGATAGTCAAGTCAAAGATATATGACAAAAAGATGCCCTTAAACCCAATCCGTTCAATATCTCCTCTCAGCCCCAGCTTGATATTGTCATCACCACGTCCTTACTCCAAACCATCACCAAGTCCATCACCAATTACATCACCTCAAGGAAGCCCGGAGAAGAAATCACCTCTGTCTAATTACTATTCTGGTCTGACTCCGGGACTTTTGTCATCCGTACGAGCATCTTCTACTCCCAATCTGTTGGTCACTGACAACCAGGTCGGTCAAACCGAGGTGAAGGTCACAAAAACAGACTCGTCGTCGTCATCATCACTAATTTATGGATCACAGATGTTCGGGTCAACATCGACAACTCATTTGTTGATGACGAAGTCACCTGATGTTGCGATGGTGAAAAAGCGACGTACAACTGATGGTCCGTTTCAGGTAGAGGTGTTGAAAGGTATGCTTGGTTTGGGAATAACAACAGCCGTACATAACGATGGTGTTCGTATCACAGACATACTCGAAAATGGACCCGTAGGCAGGAATGGGAACATCAGGTAAGATTTGTTAATCACTTGATTTTGGTTTCTATTTGTCTATCTAATGATAATATTATAATTATTTATTAAGTATTAGTACAATAATATATGTCCATGTTATAGACAATAGTGGATGGAATAGATCTATCAAACTTTTTTACTTTTATTAGCTTTAAGATTCTGAATTAAATCATTATTTTGTTGCAGAATATCTTTCGAGATATTGTTTGTTTTAGTGATTCTTCATCAGCAATTTAATGGTAAAAGAAGTGATACCAAACTTTGAAATTCTTGATATGTGTGTGTCCTCTATATCAGCTTTGCCATGTCCAGTTAGAGATCTAGATCTATAGATTTCTACAGTACAGTGAATTATTTGTACTTGGTTTGCACTTGCCTTTTAGTGCAGTATTTTTTAATTATGTCACATGATGTAGGTAGATGTAGGAAATAATGTTGTACGAAATAAATTAGTTGATCTTATTGAAATGATATCCTTTCACATTTCACAAACTTGTCAGATTCCTCTTGACTCTCGACAATTCTATTCCTTTATTTAGTCTAGAACCAACTAGTCAGGGCATGGAGAGACTAAGCTGTCAAATTTAGAATACGATCTTTGTGTCATAAATAGAATGTCGTTTTTGTACTATCATTAATCGTGTATGGTGTCCAGTTTGTTTGATGTTGTTGTCTGAGTCCGGTAGTTTGAATTAGATTTAATCTCCTGATCTAACCTTGTGTATCATGGATCATAAATCACTTGAAACGTATTGATCTTTTATTGAACTACTTGCTTTGACTGGATGGCTAATTTATGCTGCAGCTTAGCTGGTGGTATAGGTAGACATTTTTCTGGAGGCTTTGTGTTCGAGTCATATTTGTTCGAAGAAAGGTTTAGCTGTGTAACATATGTTAGCAATTGTTAGTTTATAGATGAGTACATGATAGAACACCGTAATAAATAATTGGGAAGATGAGGTACTGTCAAAACTCTGAAAATGGGTTAGAAAATGAGAATTGTTAGTAAACATTATGTATTTTGAGATTATGTCTATGAATACTTCTAAATAAGGAATAAACACAACATAAGATTATGTCATAAAGAAAGTTTAATTATTAATAAAACATATTATTATTATTATTATTATTATTATAGTTGAGTATCTAGATGACAAAATATGATTATGGAAACTATTATATGTTTACTAAAACAAAACATTATTGAAGAAAGGGTAAACATTAGCATAATATATTAACATGATTGATAAGTAAATACTAACATTAAAATGTATAATACAGATCTACTACAAGATTAGTATTGAGTTGTTGAAATAGTATTATCAGACTTTGTATGCCATACAACACGTATACTGTTACTGAGGAATGTATGGCATGTAATTACATAAACTCGAGTATGCTTCTCTACAAAAAATAACCAGAGAAAGATATATATTTAAAAAACACACTTGGTCTTTATATATGGCTCTATTTTTACACGACGAAGTGGTCACACCAGTTCATATCTTAAATACATTTACATATATACACCCACTACTTGTCTACTTTATGATGTCTGCATTCAATGTTCTGGGCTGGTAATAGAGCAGAATAACCAGAATATTTTTATCAATATTCATTTTTGACATTTTGTTTCACGTTTTTAATTATTCAGTAATATAAGAATTGATGTTGACAATTTCTCACGTGATTCGCTTCATTTAATCTAATTTAATTCTTTCAGAGTCAGTGATTATCTTCTGTCAGTAAATGGCCGTCAACTTCATGGCCTGAGCCAGGACCAAGTAAATCACTCGCTGAAGTTGCTTCCATCTTCCCTAATACGACTAGTCGTGTCCGTTCGTCCTCCGACAGACATCGATCATGGTAATAAACACATAGCGGATACAGTGAGTGTAGTAACTCATGACAACAATGGACCAGTAATAGATGCACAGATACCTTATAGAAAGGTGGCTGGTAAGTAAATAATATGTTTATTAAAGTATGGTGTATTGGATCTAGGTTGTTATTCTATATTTTGTATATATTTTGTACACAATACAGCAGCTTCTATATACCATAACAATGATGTGGTATAAATGAGATGAAATTGACATTTTGTGACAGTATTAGTAGTTAATTTTGTGGGTTCTCTGATTGTTAAATATTTAGTTGACATAGGAGTGGATAGTCATCTAATAACTAGAAGATATATATATTACATTTGGTTATATATTAGATTAAATTTAGTTTAGTTAAATTTAATCTAATATTGAAGTCATATTTATCAAAATGGTATCTGAGAAATATAAAACATTTCATGTATATAGTTGGGATAACAGCTCGTTGTTACTGTTGTGTTAAAATGATATGTAACTTCCAGTGTTTAATGTATAACATGTTGATTTATTTCCTGTCTGGGTCATATTAATGTCAAGTTGTACCATTTACATCCCCCCCCCCATTAGAGTGAGCCATATATGGTCAATATTGTAGTCAATGAATGGTTTATTTTACAAAATATTAACAACAAATTAAGATAATTTTTTAACATGACAGTTACATGAGATGATTTTATAACAAAATGACTGACGTCACATAAAATAACGTCCTTTATCTGGGTTATGTTACATCTATCAGTTAACCTAATGCGGAATCATCACAGACGTCTAGTATCAGGGTTCAAATCCCAGCTATTTATGAAGCATGTTTCATCTTTTTCTTCATTTCATTATCTTTGGAGGTTACTTGACCTATTTTAGAGGTTACTTGACCTATTTAGCTGACTGTAGGCACCAAAAATGATCATAAAACAACAATATTTAAATTACTATAGACTGATGTGACCTTTCTGATATCATCCTCTAAACCAATAAACTTCTTGCGGATTCTAATATTTGTTATCTTCATTCAGATAATATAATTGATAATAAAAAAATTCACATATTTATGACAAATCAAGAAAAAATAACAAAAATATTTGTGCTAAGAGCATAATCATTGTCCACAATGTGTTTGTTTACCCAATTAAAAGAAGAATTTTGTTTTTAGATTCATAGAACTCTCATTCATTCATACTCTCTCTCTCTCTCTTTGGTTCTGTTGTAGCTAATCTGGTAGCAGTTGTTTACAACTTGACACAAACATGTAAACAACAAAAGGAATGTTCTGTGAAATAAGTTTAACACATCAGATTGTAAATTGATAATTATATTATCAGTCCAGTAATGGGACATTTAAACCAACTTAAAACTTCCGGGAGCTTTTTATGGGGGGGGGGAGTGTTAACAGATCCTTGTATCACTGAGATAATGACATTAATTATCATCCATTAATAACTTTAGTTTCTGTGTTTATGTTGTGTTCTTGTGATAATGTCAATTTTTGTTTTGAAAAAAAAGGTTTATGATTAATGAATTCCTTGCTGTGTTATTGTTTTGGGTGCACACACACACACACACACACGCACACACGCACGCACGCACACACAGTTCAACATAAATAGAGAGGAAGTTAACCATGATAATTAATTTGATAACATTCTGACTTTAGTTTAATTGAAGTCTTACTTCCTACTCTAATAACTTGACATTTGTAGGCTAATTAAGTTATTAGTGAAGGTTGTGTAATTAACTAATTAATAGCCAAGACTGATCTGTCAGCCATTATTTGTAATATATATATATATATATATTTAAGGTAGTGTTTTGTTGTTTTTGTTATTTCTTTGATATGGTTGGTTTTATTATGATACAGATTTATTTCTCTTTATTTTGGATATTTTATTATGATACAGATTTATTTCTCTTTATTTCGGGTATTTTATTATGATACAGATTTATTTCTCTTTATTTTGGGTATTTTATTATGATACAGATTTATTTTCTCTTTATTTTGGGTATTTTATTATGATACAGATCTATTTTCTCTTTATTTTGAGTATTTTATTATGATACAGATCTATTTTCTCTTTATTTCGGGTATTTTATTATGATACAGATTTATTTCTCTTTATTTCGGGTATTTTATTATGATACAGATTTATTTCTCTTTATTTCGGGTATTTTATTATGATACAGATTTATTTTCTCTTTATTTTTGGGTATTTTATTATGATACAGATCTATTTTCTCTTTATTTTGGGTATTTTATTATGATACAGATTTATTTTCTCTTTATTTTGGGTATTTTATTCCGTATTTGTCCTACCACTGTTTAAATATTTCTCATTTATTTTTGCTTAGACAGTAATTTTGCTCTTGAAGATATTATCTTGCATTAAACATTCATTAATTCCAGTTACTGGCTTTAATTCAATGACTTTCTGTCATATTTTAATTATCCACTGACAAATAAAATTATTGACGTCGATTTCAGGTCGATTTGATTACTAAAACAGTAAACAAACAATTCTTGTTAAAGTCTGACTCATCAACTAAAAATATCTTCATTGGTCACATTGATGGCATTCAGCAAATTTGTCTTTTTTGTTTGATTTAAAGATAATGTACATAATTTGGGTTTGTGAAAGGAATTCGTTTAGAGTAAATATTACAGTGAAATGTTAACATCAAGAATAACAAATCTACTGAATATCATTGTCTGATTTAGAAGTATGTAACAGGTTATATATATATATATATATATATATATATCTGTTTGTGTGTGTGTGTGTGTGAACAAAATCTCTTTGGTATGACAAATGTTAGTGTATATACTGTTTGTTATTTTCTCATTCTTTCTAAATATCTCTCATAATATAATATGATAGAACTAAAGATGTCCCTATGTTACATATAAGGAGTGCTCTAATTTAACAGTGCTAAGAGTATTGTGTTACAAACCTGGAGGTTGTGGGTTCAAATCCCACTCATACCTGTGTTTGTAGGATGTTAATCTATGTAGAGTCCCCTCTCGAACATGTGTTTGACAGGTGTGGCCAACGAACGACTGACTTATTTACATATATACATAACAACATACGCATAACAAAATATAAACATATACATACAGACAGACAGATAGACAGACAGACAGAGAGATAAACAGACACGGGTATAGACATATTTTGGGTACATCAAGACCTTCTCATTTTTTATGTATTAAAGTGGGAAAAAATATAAATAAGAGTCAGACTAATAACATAGACTCAGTGATAGTAGTTGATAAAGAACTACCATATGTCACCCAGTCACTTAAACATAAAGTATATATATATATATATATATATATATATAAACTCTTTGATAAGTACCTGGCCAGCTTTAGTTTTTTTGTTTTTAACTGACACTAAGTTAAATAAATCCAGGTCTGCAAACCTCTTAGTGCATGACGACACAGGTATTTACATAAATATGTCATCAGTCTTTTCTCTTAATTAAAATAGCTTTCTTCGGGGTAGATACTTGAGCATAACATACTGATAGATCAGCTACGACATGTCACCAATGAGATATATAATCATTTTGGTAAATGTCGACTGGACATTTTTTGTGTACATTACAGAGGTAACAAAAGCTGAACTCGTCATGTTACACAGTATTTGATCACGTGTGCTTTAATGTGGACCATTCAGGTACGACTATGAGTATTTATTGAGATGAATATATCCGATATAATTATTGTGGATCAGTAAGTGTTCGACGAATGAGAAGATCCGGATCATATCAAATGTCTGTTCCGAGTGATTCAAACCTGTTTTGAAATATGTACAGCTTATCCTCGCTGGATTTCCATTAAAAGGTAAATGTCTTGATATAGTTTTCTCTGATATAAAAAAAAACAATGTTTCAAATGATAAATACTCAACCTTGAACGTGGCACGCACGCACGCACACACGCACAGCAACAATCACGCACACATACTAACACGCACACAGAGCTTATGCTCATTTAGAGATGACAAGAATATTTTATTTTCTGTCGCTGTCTCTTATCTGTTTCATTAACAACTGTCACCTGTAATGTTTTGACACAATGTATTCTAAGCTAACATCGATCACGATAAAAAATTAAAATCGTAGAATTGCATTTTTGTGTCTTCTTATTCGTGTAGTAATTATACCTTAAAGTCTGTTACTTCATTTCACATACTATTTAATATCATTGGTAACCATGTATTTATCACAAATGTACTCATTCGTGTCACAAAACGTTTCATTATTTAAATTATTCAACAAAGATGACATCATCTTATTGTGGGGAATGTACTATCATTTTATAATCATCTCTCTTTGATATTTGATTAGGAATAGATCTAATTATGGTTACAAACAAAGATAACGCGTGTACTGTTTTCTTCTCTAATCTAAAATGAAAGTTTTTCTTCTGTTAATCTTTACTTGACAAAATAAACAATTTGGAAATCTAATCTAGTTCCATCAGATAACAAGAGACTCACTCATTCACCTACTGACCCACCATATCAGTTCATGTTTGTTCTTTGTTTATATTTAAATAATTAGTTATCTGCCAGTTTTTGTTATAGATAGCTTGAGTAACATTTACAATTGTTTGTTTGTACAGTAAAACCTCTATGTAGAGTTATCTTTTACAGTAAAACCCCCCACCTCCCCATACAATCATCTTGTTCAGTAAAACAGATGTATAATAATAATAATAATAATAATAATAACGTGACATTTATATAGCGCCTTATCTCAATAGATAGTTCCTCTTTGGGGATTTACTGTAATATTATCCCTGACCCAGACCTGTTGCAATCCAGCATTCATCTCATCTCCCAAGGGAGCATACAACATACGCTGTCATTCATGGGGCAAAGCATTACTCACAAACATATCTATCACGTTCTGTCATTGTTCTGATTTCTGGGCGAATGAACCAGTCACCAACATGACAGTATTGAAGCTCCCGAGCCTCGAACCCACGACCCTTCAGTAACGAATCTTACACTATAACTAACTGTGTCATCACCGCTCGACATAACGAACTATACTGTACAGTAAAATATTTACGTACAAACATCTTAAACAGAAACATCTCTACATACAAACATCTTGTATAGTAAAACACTAACATACAAACATCTTGTACAGTAAAGCACTAACATACAAACGTCTTGTACAGTAAAACACTAACATATAAACATCTTGTACAGTAAAACACTAACATACAAACATCTTGTACAGTAAAGCACTAACATACAAACGTCTTGTACAGTAAAACACCAACATATAAACATCTTGTACAGTAGAAACACCAACATATAAACATCTTGTACAGTAGAAACACCAACATATAAACATCTTGTACAGTAGAAACACCAACATATAAACATCTTGTACAGTAGAAACACCAACATATAAACATCTTGTACAGTAGAAACACCAACATATAAACATCTTGTACAGTAGAAACTCTCTAAACAACCATTATACTAGAATTTAACTTATCTAACAGGATCACATAATAAGATTCTTTAAATATATCATTTTTCTCACATTTTAAGTCCATCTTTTTCCAAAATTCATGGATGCCTACCATTATGATTATTATTGATAACAAATAATAGATATATTGCTAACAGTAACTGATATGTTGCTAACAGTAACTGATATGTTGCTAACAGTAACTGATATGTTGCTAACAGTAACTGGTGAGTCATCAAACTCCAATATTAACTGATTAAATTTCTCTTACATTCAGTAGAAAGCTTTACTGATTATTCCCCCCCCCCCAGCTGATTCATCAGTAAGAAAAATAATAAACAGTTGTGTGTTTTGAATGTTTACATTTCTAAAACTGTTTATATTTGTTTGTCATTCATTTTGTTGTTACAGATTTCAAGTTATATCCAATATCGGGATTATTTAGCACAGATTGATATCTGGAAGGACTTTTGTTAAATGTTTTTTTCTGGATCACTTTAAGCTCAGCATTGTTTTGGTTATGTGATATATCGTTCCCAGGATCCGCCCTGGATCTGAGTCACTGCCGGTTCACATTAAAATAGGATGACAGACGTAACATGTCAACAACAATAATTGATTACTTTGACACAACGTTACCGTGTTCTCCTGGAAAGACTTCATGTTTTACTAAAGTGTTAATGATCCATAACACACACACACACACACACACACACACACACACACACACATCTCTCTCTCTCTCTCTCTCTCTCTCTCAACAAAAACAAATAAATGAGAAGTAAAATCTTAATTGACCATAAACTGGGAACATTTACTGAAACATATCTGTTTTGTTGATACTGGTATCTATAAGAGAAATGTCAGTCACTGACCTGATAGAGTCACTGATAAGAGTCACTGATAGGGTCACTGAAACTCACCAATAGAATCACTGATACCTGGGTCACTGATTTGGTAGAGTCAGCGATCTGATAGAGTCACTGATCAAGTCACTGATCTGATAGGGTCACTGATTGTCATTGATAGAATCACTTATTAGGGTCACTTATCTGATAGAGTCGCTGATAAAGTCACTGATCTGATAGAGTCACTGATATGGTCACTGATTGTCATTGATAGAATCACTTATTAGGGTCACTTATCTGATAGAGTAACTGATATGGTCACTGATCTGATAGGGTCACTGATAGTCACTGATAAGAGTCATTGATAAGAGTTACTGATCTGATAGTTACTGGTGGAGTCACTGATACAACCATTGATACACTCTGATAGAGTCACTGATCTGATAGAGTCACTGATCTGATAGAGTCACCAATCTGATATAGTCACTGACTTGATAGAGTCACTCATGTAGCTATGATAGACACATTATTTGTTGATATTGTTGTGGAGAGACCATTAATTAGTACTGAATATGTTGGTACTTTAGACAGCTGCTAGGTGGCAGCACTATACGCTGATACACCACATACTTGGCTAATAACCCAGGTATGGAGAGGTTACTGATACATTAGGTAGCTGCTATCTGATACTAGTTTGTTGTGTTGTTTGTTCTGATATCAATCACCTCAGTATGTTATATTACGTCATCTGTGTCTGATTGGATAATATCACGTGACCTGATATGGGAGCTATGCTAACACTGAGGTAACAGCATTAATTGTTTACATATAATGTATTGTGTATACTTTATGTACATCTGTACACATTATTAGAGTGAGATAAGTTTATGTAAATGATGGTGGGCGTACGGGGGATTATTGGCTCTGAAGGAGGGAGGGGCGTATTAAATCCTTCATCCATGAATATTACGTTCTTGAAGGGGATAATATTGACATAAATATTTAGATAATGAAACAGTTTATAAAAATACTACTAGTGAGATTGAACTAGCTAATTTAATTCAACACAGTTAAGGGTTTAGATGAACACACACGCGCGCGAGCGCGCGCGTACAGACACACACACACACACACACACACACACAATTAGGTTGCATTAATTGAATCTAGTATATATATATATATATATATAACTGTAGCTTGGTGATAGTTTTGTCGTCAGATTTAATACCCTTTTAGTTGACAAATAGTGTATATTATTGTAAACCTAATAACAGGGTACATTGTTTCTTTCTACATTTTACCTTGACCTGTGCTAAATCAGTGACCCCCCCATTCTTGAAGTATTATAATGGCCTTTACTCTTTACCCATTATGTTTACACCGTCCACTGATTTTATATTTTGTCTTTATTTCTAGGTTTAGCCTCGTTTTTTGATGCCAACAAAACATGGTATGTGATTATTGTTTTGATAAAGTATTATAAAACCATTTTTGTTGTTGTTGCCCTTAAAGATATTAAGTTCAATTTGGTGGGAGTTGATGTTTATAATGAAACTTGATCTGCCACTGTTCTGCTTAATATATATATATATATATATATATATATATATATGGATCCTATACTGGTTGAGGTCAGTTATTGTTAACTCGCTGATGAAGATTTTGTTCTTGTATATGGAGACTTTAGTTTTGGTATTTCTATATGTCAATTATCTTGTATTATAATCAATTCTGTACAGTGTGTGGTTGTTGGTCAGTCTTGGAGGTACTCTAAATAGGACATATAGTAACCTACCTCAAAACTAGTTCAACATAAAAATCAATTTTATTTGTTATACCCCCCCCCCACACACACAGACAGACAGACGCCACTTAACTTATTGTATCTGAAATATATAGCATGCATATAGCATGCATACCACATATATACCATATTTGGATTAGTTATTGGTTTGGGGTTATACTAAATACATCGTATAAACTTGAAAAACTTATTTTGGTCAATCATGTACATCAAATTCTTAAACCTACTACACAGAGAGAGAGAGAGAGAGAGTAGACTAACACACACACACACACACACACAGAGAGAGAGAGAGATGAAGAAGTACATGACTGATTTCTGAAGAGGCCGGAAACAGGAAATGCCACTTGCTTGTCTTGTATCTCAAGTGTCTGTCCAAAGAATGACAGCACGCACTGCTCCCGAGTGGGCATCCTTTATATTAGGTTATTGTCATATTTGTCGGTGACATTATATACCACACACACACACACACAGAGAGGGGGGGCAGTAGACTAAAACACACACACATACACAGAGAGAGAGAGAGAGAGTAGACTAACACACACACACAGAGTAGACTAACACAGAGAGTAGACTAAAACACACACACACACACATATACACAGAGAGAGAGAGAGAGAGTAGACTAACACACACACACACAGAGAGAGAGAGGGGGGGGAGAGAGAGTAGACTAAAACACACACATACACACTGAGAGAGTGTAGACTAACACACACACACACACACACACACAGAGTAGACTAACACAGAGAGAGCGAGAGAGAGAAGGCTAACACACGCGCGCATATATATATATATATATATTATATATATATATATATTGGGATTGTTCTTCTTCCATACTGTGAAATTATCTTAAAATACCTTATTAATAATCACTTATTTGTACTGGATCTAATTTCAGGGCATTTTTTTTCATTTGAAATAATTTCAGATTTGTTTTTATTTGAGACCAGACGAAATAGGTGAAATATTTTAATTAAATCACGGTGTAACTAGGATTTTTTAAATTTGCTTTCAATTAACACCGTTATTTATGTTTGTTCGAGTGTGGTCTAACTGATAATTGGTCCTGTCGGTGAAAAGATAAATTTTTTTTAAATAATTTTTAATCATGCTAGTTAGTGCCTTATAATTGGTTAGCATTTTTTCTCTTGTGAAGTCAACCAAAAAACACGTCAAAGGTTTACCTTCAAAGTTCGTTTATTGTATTCTAAGTTTTCTTCGTGTTTCTTTTAACCAGTTTTATTCATCGACTGGTGGTATATATGTCAGGATTGATATCGTCACCCGATGGTCACCCGACGAACTAATTTATTTCTTTCCACTGTCTATCGTCAATGTAAGTTTGGTGAACCAAAACTGACCACTTCATTTTATTTACACCTGAGATGAGGAATTTATGACAAGTTTTTAGTGGGACATTTTGTCTATGAGCCATCAGTAGAGATAAAAACATGATATTTCAGGTGCTAATTTGGTCATAAAATACACCTGTCAGTGAGCTATAATTGACAGATTTGTTATCCCGATATTGATATTATATTATTGTCACGTGGACATCACTGTCTTGATGGATGTACTAACTCTAAAAAAAGATATCACTGTATGTCATCTCCGAACACTTGATGTGTGTGCGTGTGTGCGTGTGTGTGTGCGTGTGTGATAATTCAGTTTAACACAAAAAGACACAAACACATTCTATTCATTACCCACGACACTGTCCTGACTCACCCCATCACTTCTGGCCAACACCATTTTATCACCCAATCCACCATTACACCACCCAATCCACCATTACACCACCCGATCCACCATTACACCACCCAATCCACTATATAGCACCTAAAAGGAGACGTAAACATTTGATTAGAAGATCAGAAATTAAAGTTTTCATCGGCTCGTGAAACAAGCACAAGCACAAGCACGCTAAAATAAATGGATAGATGTCATTTAAGAAGATATAAATAAACATTGGGTTTACTTGGTCTAGCTTAATGGCTGGGTGTATGGTGGGTGAAGTTGGGTGTAGTATGTGGTATTTGTCCTGGGGTACGTGCCGTAGTTTAGTTTTTATATTGTTACTCTTTAATGAGGGATAGTCAAGTGTGTGTTATATTTACCAGTCGTAATACCGCTATAACTAGTCAATGGGTGGGGTGGCCTCAATTATTATCGAGTGGCCTTATAGGGTGGCCTTATTATAGGGTAACCTTATCGCACTCTTGGCGTCAGATAACGTGTTACGTCATAGATAACATTAATTATTAGAGTTGTGATTCCTTCCTACAGCTCGTGTCGTCACTCGGTGGCTTTATGTTGCTCTTAAATAAACATAACCACCACCTGACACACACAGACAAACACACACACACCAACACACACACACACACACACACCAACACACACAGACAGACAGACACACACCAACACACACACACACACTGGCAAACTGACAGACGGACACAGGACGTTAGTCTGTTATGTAATTGGCTTGTTGAAGGTTGAAGAAGTCACTTTGACGGTTGATGTGAAGGTTGATGTTATGTTGATTTCGTTATTGTCGGATAAATGGGAATAGATATGACATTGATCAAGGTTATATGTGTCTGTCATCTGTCTGTATCGGACCTAAAACGAGATATACACTAACATGGACATGTAAGTATTTTGTATGACAGAAAACATGTGGTGTCTGTTTGTGAAAACTACAGACAAAATATCACGCACACCAACACACACATATACGTGATGGTTTAGGTGTATGGGGGGGGGGGGTAGTGATTGGTGTAAAGGATGATACGCCTTTCTTATTGTATATATTGTATATTTTTGTTGAAATAGCTGAGTACCCACACTACCTACAGCCCACACACCCTGGTAACTACGCCCCTCTCCCCTTGGTAACTACGCCCCCCTGAACTCAATAACAAATTGTCACACTAGAATGATTACTTTAATTGGCTGAGAGTATTGTATTGATGTTACATATCACAAAGGCATCATTATCATATAAATTATGTACTATCTTACTTTATTATAAATAAAATGACGTCATTATTATTGTTCTTGGCGTAGCTTTTGTTGATTAAAAATATCTTTAACTTATGATAGATAAAGATGAATTATTAGTCTGTTATTTCTGGTAACAGATCACTGGATGTTTGTGGTGTGTGTGTGTGTGTACACGCGCACGTGTGTGTGTGTGTTTATGGGTGTGAGCATTCATATTATCTGTTCTGTATGTCTATATAACATCTAACATCGAAACTGGTCTGACATTAATTATTATATTTTATATTATTAATTTATATAGCTACTTAATTAATAAGGATGACATCTAGGGACATTGTTAGTTAATGTGACACAAATGATGTGTCACATTAGTGATATATACTACATGTTGAAATTTTATGGCTCTTTTAATTTCTTTTTTATATATAGTTGTTAGTATTTATATTACACTATCATTTGATAAATCAAATAGCTTCATATCGTGTTGTTCTTTCATAAATGTCTATAATATTTTAATTGATCAATTTACACATATTTGATAATGAACAATATTAATAATTATAGCTGGGGTTTTTTGTAGTCTAACAATAATATTTATATTTTTGCTATAATATGTAACATATTTTAATTAGTGTTTGGTAGCTGCATATTTGTTTTTCTATTTATATGCCTCGATACCAACATGTTAATAATAATATGTTGTATATAAATTGTTTTTAGTTAAAATTTAATAATATCCGTCACATATGAATCACGTCTTTGAATCATTTCCACGACACACGTAGATATCTCTTCTTGCTCTAAATATAAAATTATATTCCAATACGCTGGAATAATTTAACATAAACACGTATTTGGACTACAGAATGTTGATATTATGGGTGTTACTTAGATGGTTATGTTACTGCCCATCAGTAATATAATATTTTACTTTGATATTATAACTGGCTACTAAACAAACTGTTTGTGTGTATAACAGTCAGAGCCTGAAGATGACAGGTGTCATCAACTATAACAAGGATTCACAATGTGAACTTGGAAACAACAACTAACCGTTTGGTGATTGGTGTATACTCCATGTTCCGTTGAGATGTAGCTGTTGATATATGGCAGTATTTCGCCTTAATACATTCGCACCCGTGTATCATTTATAATATGATTATGGGTGGATCTCTCCCAAAACTGTTTTGTATCACTTAGTACACCACTGGAGTTGTGTGGTTTTGTTGTCATCGGGAGATACGTTAGACACATCTCTCCATCATCACATCATAAAAACCCATTAAAGTTAGTTATTGTGTCATAGAATATTGTCTGGTAAAAAAATTAGTCGAATGACGATAATTAACAGTAAATGAGACAACAGAATTATAGATAAATGATAGATGTAGACTGAGAGATATTTGATTTTTAAATTGATGTAATATTGTGTGAAGTGGACCAGCCAACTAATAAACTATCAAATCGGTGTATCTTAGATGAATATAAATAAAACATCGTTTATACCTGTAAACAATATAATTATGTTTATTTGTATGTATTAATGATAGTTTAAATACCCAGCTGTTGTTTCTTTTGGCAGATTGTTATAGTTGGCCATGTATATTCAACACACACACACATACACACACACACACACACACACACACACACACACACATACACACACATACATACACACACACATTTTATATGCTACCTTTGGACATTGGCTTATAAAACCAATCAGTGAGTTAGTTAATGAATCACTTTATACAACATTGTTAACAATTGTCATTTTTATATCTAACTTTTGTAACTGTTATAAAAGTTATTATCAGTTGATGATTGATTGAACACAACAATAAATCTCATCTTTTAACTTAACTTTTCTTCTTTTATAAAAACATAATTAATTACATTAAGAAAAGTGACTTGTCTTAATTATCAATTTATCTTTCCCTATCTCTCTCTGATATGTTATCTAATGTTGAGATAAATACATTCCAAAATTGTTTTCTTTCATTTGAAGGTGTTTCTATTATTTCTGTGTTTTGTGCGCAAAGAATTATGAATTTTTTAACTCATATCACACTTTCATCAAAACATAAAGAGCCATTTTCAATGAAGGCAAAAATATTAATATATCCTTCTATACTATAATATGCTGTATATTTACAATGAGGACATCATAACAGTTAATATTTCTTTTATGGACCCAGACTATGTATTGGAAGGTATTAGTCAGTTTATCATATCTGCTACAAGTACTATAACTATCACTCTCTCTCTCTCTCTCTCTCTCTATATATATATATATATATATATATATACACACATGATTATATGTTGTCCTAGCACCCAATCTGTACTTATTTTAATTTTATTTTATTGTAATCCATCCAAAATAATGTTGTTTATATGATGGGGTATAAATTAAACTTTTATAACAACATTATTAGCGTTATGACTCATATGCCTGTGTATCGTTTGAGAAACTCCACCCCCCTTACCACCACCAGGGTGGCTTAACATCTTTGTGTTTGTGACAGATAATGCATTCTGAGAAATGCCCCCTTCTAGGCACGTATGTCCAGGTGTTTGATATAAGGTGGTCTTTTATTTTGTTCTATTAATTATAAACAAAGATTAGGTGTTTTAAGGGCAAACATTTAGCCAAATAAAATGATTAACTACTTTACGTCTTCTGGATTTAATACCTGGATATAGTTAGTTAAAGTGACATAAAAAACACATTTGTCACGCTGATGACCAGTTCTTAGAACGAATGTTTACCAAATCTAACTGTAATAAGTCCAAACCTTGGTTATATAGACGTTATTTTGACGTTATATAGACGTTATTTATAGAGGTTATATAGACGTTATTTTGACGTTATATGGACGTTATTTATAGAGGTTATATAGACGTTATATAGACTTTATTCATAGAGGTTATATAGACGTTACATATACGTTATTCATAGAGGTTATATTTTGACGTTATATAGATGTTATTTTGACCTTATATAGACGTTATATAGACGTTATTCATAGAGGTTATATAGACGTTATTTAGACGTTATAT
The DNA here is from genome assembly GCA_025642065.1 of Paralvinella palmiformis. Taxonomy (NCBI): domain Eukaryota; kingdom Metazoa; phylum Annelida; class Polychaeta; order Terebellida; family Alvinellidae; genus Paralvinella; species Paralvinella palmiformis. Next base: position 149,357 of record JAODUP010000425.1, on the reverse strand, counting down.
AGACGTTATTCATAGAGGTTATATTTTGACGTTATATAGACTTTATTTTGACGTTATATAGACATTATATAGACGTTATATAGAGGTTATTTAGACGTTATATAGACGTTATTTTGACGTTATATAGACGTTATATAGACGTTATTTTGACGTTATATAGACCTGGTGTAGAGAATGTTGTCAAGCTGTAGTCGTATATCTATAACGTGTATAGAGTAGGAAAGAAATAAAAAAATACTGAGTAAGCGGAAAACATCAGATAGCATCAGGTGAGAGAGATAATTGTTTTTGTCATGATATGATGTGTGTGTGTGTGTGTGTGTGTCAGTGTTAGTGTGTGTGTGTGTGTGTGTGTGTGTGTGTGTGTGATCATTTGCCAGCAGGTGAGTTTGTACCAGGGAGTTGTAGCTGAGGGTAGATGTTCAAAACTTTTTGCCTCATGGACTATAGCACCGATATGTTTATATTTCAAGTAAGTATCACATGCATATCTGTTTTTATGTGTATGTTATTGTGTGTGTATGAGGGAGGCATCCATAGCTCCATTTTCATATTCATACATACTGGTACACATATTCTCATACATGCATTAATAGAGGAATTATTCATATGCTTCATATATTCTGTGTGAATCTTGTTATTAATCAGTTAATTAATCTATTTATCTTTAATAGATTATCAAGATTTATGTTGGTTACATTTTAGCGGGTGAATACTAAATCTAGATCTAAATATATTATAAATACCTTGATCAGTATTAATATCAATCACTTATTGACAATAAATCATATATCATACACCTTCTGAGCCAATGCAGGTTTTAAGGTATAGATTGAATATTCTCTTCTAATATAATTTATTTCAGTGGAGTATCTGTTTAAAGCTCAGTGACATCTGATATATGTTTGAGTACTGGGGTGCCTCTGTGGTCTAGTTGGTAGCGCGTTGGACAACAGATCACTACCACCTGAGTTCGAATTTCGGCGTGGGCATATCTGAAGGATGTTTCATCTTTGGCTTTGCTTCATTAACTTTGGAGGTCGGTCGACCCATTTAGCGTACCATGTGCACAAAAGTGGCTGTAAAACATCAATTATCATCTAAGTACTGACATCTGATAGTCTATATGTCTCAGTATTGACATCTGATAGTCTATATGTCTGAGTACTGACATCTTATAGTCTATATGTCTGAGTACTGACATCTTATAGATCTATATGTCTGAGTACTGACATCTGATTTATGTCTGAGTACTGACATCTGATATATGTCACAGTACTGACATCTGATAGTCTATATGTCTCAGTACTGACATCTGATATATGTCTCAGTACTGACATCTTATAGTCTGTATGTCTCAGTACTGACATCTGATAGTCTATATGTCTCAGTACTGACATCTAATAGTCTATATGTCTCAGTACTGACATCTGATATATGTCTCAGTACTGACATCTTATAGTCTGTATGTCTCAGTACTGACATCTTATAGTCTATATGTCTCAGTACTGACATCTTATAGTCTATATGTCTCAGTACTGACATCTGATAGTCTATATGTCTCAGTACTGACATCTTATAGTCTATATGTCTCAGTACTGACATCTGATAGTCTATATGTCTCAGTACTGACATCTGATAGTCTATATGTCTCAGTACTGACATCTTATAGTCTATATGTCTCAGTACTGACATCTGATAGTCTATATGTCTCAGTACTGACATCTTATAGTCTGTATGTCTCAGTACTGACATCTAATAGTCAATATGTCTCAGTACTGACATCTGATAGTCTATATGTCTCAGTACTGACATCTTATAGTCTATATGTCTCAGTACTGACATCTTATTGTCTATATGTCTCAGTACTGACATCTGATAGTCTATATGTCTCAGTACTGACATCTGATAGTCTATATGTCTCAGTACTGACATCTGACTGATACCGTACTATCTATTAAAGGTAAAACAGAATTTCAGAGGTCACTTGTTTATATCTTTTAATGTCTATATTATATGCAACATATCTTTCCTTTATAATGTACGTGTTGTTGGTGACAATTAATAGTCAAGTATTATTTATATATATCTATATTATGTAACATATACTAGCTTGTATCTATGTAAATTGTAATTCTGGTCTATTTTATGTGATTTCCTCCTTGTAGATAATGTTATTTATCAGAACACTTAAAGATCTTCTTGTAAAGTGAGTGAGTGAGTGAGTGAGTGAGTGAGTGATACTTTATTTTGTCGTAGCTATAATCACACCTGTAATATCTGATTGATAAATGACTTCCTCAGATATTGAAATGATTAGATACAAAAATTCACATGACAAATATTGGATAAACTTTATTATAATAGCTAGATCTACATGTAGACTGTTTGTTTATAATTAGGTTTAAGCATGTGTGTGTGTTTGTGTGTGTGCGTGCGCGCGTGTGTTTGTCTGTCTGTTGTTGAGGTGTTATATAATAACAAATTGTATATATATATATATATATATATATATATATATACTGACAATGAGTCTGTAGAGAGCATGAACATGCAGATACACATGCATCACTCCCCCACACACACACACACACACATACAGGTGACTAAACGTTAAAATAATCGTGAGATGACTATTAAATCAGCACATTACTCAGACTGACTACAATTGACTACAAAATTCCTAGACGAGGTATCTCAATTATACAGTGAAATATCTCGTTAACTTGAAGCTTGATATTACTTGTATAAGTTCTGTCACTTCCTGTCTTTGATGTCTTCTGATTGTTATATTTGAATCTCTATTTATCTATGTCATAGAGTGATATGTTATTGTTATCAAGAGATAATTAAGAGATTATCTTTCTAGTTTTTATCACAGGAATTAATGGTTATAATGGGGGAGGGAAGGGTGCGTGTATGTGTGTGTGTGCGTGCGTGTGATCATATTTGATTATTGCGTATTGGACATTAGAGGTGGGGTTCTGATATAACAATGTTTATTATTGATATAATATTATATTAACAAATAAGATCATCTTCACAGATAGAACAATGTATATTGATAAGAAATGTTCTCAACATTCATCAGACAACAACGATATATTAACACGATCAGTTTATTTATTGTTTACTTCGTGTCTGGTTTATTTATGTTTTCCTGTTGAATCGGATTCATTGAACTGAAACATTTCGCATCATTTTCTCTTTTTTTGACGTAAATTCACTGATGCGTGGAGAAGAAGACAGTCTGTGGTTGATGAAATGTGAAGTCATTTCTCAGAAATGTTGTATCACCATTAAAAGGCAGTACTTAGCCTACCCTATAGAATGTTGATATACTGTACATTGTGCGTCAAACTACCGCTCAATTGAATTATTCATAATGTATATTTGTTTTCGGTTTTGTCATTGTGTATTAACTGCTATGAAGAGGGTCAGAAATTATTTGTTAACGGTCACCAGGTATAGCAGTCTTATAGAGATGTGTGTGGTGTGGATGTGAATTTAACTGGCGCTTGATTAAATAAATATTTATCTATAAGTATATTTATTTTTAGTATAGACATATATTTCATGTGTCTTGCCTTTCTGGCCCCCAAAGAGACACAGAGAAGTGTAAACAAAACAAAAAGAGAAGTCTACGCATATAAATGTTTGGCATACTTTACCCTCTAAAGTAAATGCTCTTTCAGTGTTTTATGGCAGTTCACGCAACAAAATGTGTAAACACAGACCTTTGTTGAGTTAGTTTGATAAAATGCTCATGAAATGCTATTACATGAGCCGTCAGATACCGGGAATAGACCATTTGTCCTCAGGCAGAGTACGTGTTCTTTTAGGAATTCTTTGTATCCGGTTTGTTTATTTTGCCATTTAACACTTTGACATCAACTTGTGGTCTCTTATTTTACACATAGTCGGAGTAGAAGGTTAACTTGGTGGAGTTATCAAGGTATCTACTGGTATCAGTATAAAGTGGGTATCTACTGGTATCAGTATAGAGTGGGTATCTACTGGTATCAGTATAAAGTGGGTATCTACTGGTATCAGTATAGAGTCGTCATTAAACAAATGTTCTTATGTATTTGACTATAATATGGATGACATTATGTAAATTTTAGTCAGATTATGCAAATCTCCGGTTTACCATATTTAGACTGATGCATCATGGATATTTTTTTTTCACAGTGAGAAGAATCACTTAAAGGTGTCTTTATTCGGTGAGGTGACTGAAATTATCAATTATTCTCTTCGTTTTCAGATTCTCGCCACAATGAGGAAGGTTTGAACCCTGACAGAGTAGACACAAGGAACATCATAACAAAACCTCCTTTAGAGACAGAAAAGATTAATAGAGAATTTCTAAACACAACAGAATCTAACTTAGATTCTATACAACAAGGTAATATAACACAAACAGAACAACAACTAGTTGAAGAACCAACAGTCTCACTGTCCACTTCAAATCACCAAATCGAAAAGACTACATTTATTATAACATCTATTCCAAGCATCGAGGAGACAGATAATACCGAAAGAGATTTTAATATTTCTTCAATTGTCAATTCTGGGATAAAACCGTCAAAGTCTACATCAGAGGGAAGGGTTACATTGGACGTAATTAATGACAGTAATAGTGTGATAGATAAAGTTGAAATAGAAGATGACAAGATCGATGTATCTCAGACGAACATCAATTATCACCTAGATGTGGTGTCAGAGTCTGAAAAAGATCAACCAGCTCAGGATATACACGACTTATCACCACCTCTAAGTGTATATATCACAGGATTAACGGACTCAAAGTCAGGTGAAGGTCAGAAAAAAGAAATTGACTCATCTGTTGCTGAAAGTAACATTAGGTCTGTCATCGGGGAACCATCAGTAGATTGTGAACAAAACAAAGTAGAATTAACTGACAGAAGTCCAGATCCAGTCACATCTAAATCAGCTGATATTGATTCAGAAATAATTCACCCAGAGCCAACTTCAGATGTTAGTTCCGAAATCACCAAAATTGAACAAGCTTCTGCAGAGAGAGAAACTTCAGTAAAATCAGGACAAGAAAAAGCTCTGTCTGAGCAAGCTTCTGGTCAGCAAACTATCCAAATACAGACAGTCTCTGAATCAGATCTTCTGAATCCAGAATACTCTAGATTACAGGATATTAGCTCCTCTCTATCTGACCCACTTACTGAAGGACAATCTGTAGTAAGGTTATCGTCTACATCAGAAGATAAGACAATATCATTATTGACACCTAAGATTCAAGTTGATGACAGCTGCGATAGTGAGAAACGGGAACAAGTTACAGATGTACAGCTGTCAAATTATCTGAATCAGTTGGATATGGAGTATTTTAAGCCAAGAAGTAGAAGTCTGCGTGACACATCAGATGGTAGTAATGTGTCAAGTCGAAGATCAAGTATTAGTGAAGGAGGATCATCCGATGGTAGTCGACGAGCCCCTCCACTACCCAATACACCAAGGAGGCCATCCCTAGTGGATGAGATACACATGAAGAGGCAGGAGACAGTAACTTCATCCAAACTTCATGGACTTCAGCTACCATCTCGACAAAACTCATCATCATCATCGTCATCATCAGTCAGTTATGGCCCCAACTTGCCTGTGATAGCCAAGACTCCTATATTACCAATACTAAAACCAGGAGAGAGGCGTACTGGTTATCAGCCTCTGCTTCCCAGACCCTTCAGAACATCTTCATACACTAGCACCGACGGAGGACAGTCGCGTCGATATTCAGCCACTTTACCGCTGAAAGCTACGGCAGCAGCGATGAATTCCTTTCGAGACGAGGACAAAGAGAATCTCTCGAATACTTCGGACAACGATTTGAAACTGGACTTGAACCAGAAATGGAGAAGCGGCAGTCTGAGCAATCTGAATTCTGATGAACCAATCTGGACACAGAAAAGCGGTACCAGAACAGAAGTTACATCAATGAGTAGCCATGGCTTTAAGTCCTACACTCCAACAACACCATTCTCAATGTCTTCTACGGTCACTTCCATCAGATCTCATATTAACACATCATCAAAACTTAACAAGGATACTGATAAAGTAATCGGTAGTACAGAGCCTAAATTAACCCAGGATGTCTCTACATCACATGATGTCGTTGAGTCACATGATGAACACATATCATGTGATAGACCCGCTTTACCAGAGATGGCGCCACCAGTTGATGTTGTTATCAGTCAGCCAAGCTCATTACCGGCAAACATTATAAAGCCACCATTTAGAGATCATTCTATACACATTGATGGAACAACAGTGAATGAAGACCATATGTACAAATCAAAATTAATAAATACGGCTTGTAGTTTTAGTAAAAGTTCACAGCAGACTGTGGTAACATTACCTAATACTGTACAAGTTTGTACTGTTTTAAATCCAAGTATAGTGTCATCATCACAAGAACAACAACGTCTAATGGTAAAATCATCAGCTATCCAAACTAAAGATGATACGATTCAGGATAAAAACATCAATTTAAAATGTGAGAGTTACTCTGAACAAACGTATCTAAGTCAATCAGATGGGATCACTGACAGTACCATAGTACCAACATCAACAGATGGGATCACTGACAGTACCATAGTACCAACATCAACAGAATCAGTGGCTGACATTGATAATAATCAGGATACAGGATACAAACAGACAGAGGTCAACTTGGAATGTACGGAGACACATTCGCTAAAAGATGTCAATAACTCTCCAGAACAAAGAAACCTGGATGTCTCACCCGTGCTTCCTTCATCAGCACCGCCTCCTCTACCCGCAGCTACGGGAGATCTTCTCGGATTAGGTGATGATGTCTGTTCCATGCCACCTATGATGCCAACAGCGCCACCTCCGGGAGCACTGAATGCATCGGGTAGTTTCGACAGCTTGCTGGATTTGCCTCACAAGTCTTCTACAAACAGTCATACCGACTCGGGAGATGAACTCGATACTCTCTCACGTAACTTGTCACCGAGAAGGTAAGTTCTGATATTGACAAAATGGCTGTTCTAAGTCTAAACTTTTATCATCATTATATTTCACTCTATGTAAATTAAATTGTAAGGGGACATCTCCCATTGGCCTAAAATGGTAGTGAAGTTTGTTACAGACCTCTACCAACCTGATTTTGTTTGAGGGATGTGTCATCTTTCACTTCACAATTTTCAACTTTTGGTTTAATATTTATGTTAATTGTTTTTAATATTCTGTCTTAAAGAATTATTTTTAGACTTCAGTTTGTTTACTTGTTGCTGTGTTTAGCATTCTGATGGCTCAGTGATTAGAGCATTGACCTGCAAACCTCCAGGTTGTTATTTCAATTCTAGTTTATGCCTGTGTTTGTGGCCATATGTCCCTCATGTGACTAGCATCAGGACTAAAACAACTCATATTTGCTGGAATCAATTCAATCCCATATGAAATTAATCAATATAATAAACTTGTATTTTTGGTGCATAGAAAATAAAAGCTTTATTTAAATGTAAATATAGCTTTAAAGAAATCTACATTTAAATGTTATCATGAGGATATTTTCTGCTTTATTTTTAATTACTTTCAATAAATTGAATTCAATATTCATGAATAAATTAATTTTTATATTAGAAATACGTTATGTTCAAATTATTCACCTTTTCCAATATTTTGTACTCGTCACTTCCAAATTTAGAAATATAGCGGAGCATTGATTTCAGAACTGGAATTAAATTAATTTTAATCTGAAAAGATTTGACTACATAAATGTTATGATTCTATGTAGTTTAACTATAAGGTTTTACTCCTAAAACTAGATATTATCTGAGGTACTATAAATGGCCATATCTTCGCATAAATTTAATTTTCATGTATAATCGTGGAGTTTTAATTTCATGCTTGATTTGGTTATTAGATCATTTATTGTAACTTTAGAATTTAAACTTTGAGATCATTAAAGAGCAACATCCAACATTCCACACCGTTGCTACTTTTTGTTTATAAATATTATTTTACTCTTAATCTTTTGATAAAAAATGTAATGTGCTTGTGTTATTTCTAGACCCGAGTCAAAGAGTTCACTCGGTCATTCTAGAGAAGATTTGTTTGAGGAACATGGTTCATATTATGACAGTCCAGTAGCTCCTCTCTCACCTACACCTAGTGATGCTGATTCTGGTATCTACTCAACAAAAACTGACCATAAATCAGACTTGGGTTAGTCTAATATTTTAATCATTAATTATAGAAGAGTAATATTTAATTTTTAATTGACAATGAATTGAAACTTAGTATAAATTATCTCCAAGATTTATATTTGTAAATCTAGCATGTTGATTAAAAATGTGCTTTATCACTCGGCCATTGGAACTAATTTTGTAATCTCTTCCACAATACTGCACATTTCAGAAAGTTTAGCATCAAAGGACACCTCACCTTCAGGTACGTGGAAATCTGATCGTTTTTCGTCACTTCTCAAATCAGATAAGGTGCCCAAGTCATCTGGTCTAACAGATGGAGCTAGTGAGCCGAGTTCAGCAACAGTCCACAATGAGCCAAATAAGCCACTAGAGGGCACCATTGAGGTTGAATTTGAGAAGGGAAACCTTGGCCTTGGTTTTTGCATTGAAGGTGGGAAGGGATCTCCACTAGGTGACAAGCCAATATTAGTGAAGAGGTTATTCAGAGGCAAGTATAAACAATGTTTTATGCAGATTGAACAGCTGATTGACATTACTCTAAATGTAACAGTCTGTACTGATTTTAATGAAGGACATTATAAATCCATAATTTATATATTTCACTAACAGTTGATCTGTTTCACACAGGTGATACACCGGTACAGAATGTCCTTAAACCAGGTGATGAAATTATCACAGTTAATGGGACAGATATTTCCTCAATGTCAAAGTTTTCTGCATGGAATTATCTCAAGTCTCTGCCACTTGGTATAGTCAAGTTACAGATAAAACGAAAATGAGAGACAGAGAACAACAAATTGGTACAATTTAAGCTGAACAACTATCATCTTCCCTACGTATGTATACTTTTATAAACTGTCTTGGCATCAGGTCGTAAGTTGCTGAATTATTCCTCCTAGGAATATACCAGTTCTGATGAGGAAATGTGTCTACATTTTCCATTTATCTTGTTGTATTTGTTTTGACTAAGAGTGTCTGTACTTTTATCACTAACTTTGTATCAATAATTAATAAACAATCTGACATGTATTAGCTAATTTCATTTTATAATTGATCTTATTTATTTATCACGTGTTATGCATCTAAATCTAAACTCTAGATGATTGAAAGTCGGTTATGTACCTGTGCGCACGCGCGCACGCACACACACACACACAGAACATTATTTGTATATTCTGTAGGCTTCTCTTATTATCTTGCTCATAATATTATTAATACCGAGGTTGCTTAAATGTGTACTTAATGAGTTCATAATGTTATAGATATTATATCATTGTTTCTTATACTATGTTTCACTCTGTATTGTCTCAGTACGGTGGAAAGTTGTGAACATTTCAAATAATATATCCATTTACCATTTAAATTTTGCTACAATGTTTATACGCATCTGTGTAACTGTGCCTCTCAAAAGTACGAGCTGTTGGTTAACGATCAAATAATGCTATATTATTTTGTACTTGTTAACATCAACCATACTGCTTTTAAGAAATAATTTTATAATTAAATGAAACATAAATGTTTGTTAAGTTTATGATATTCCATGTCGTACAAATAGATTTTTATAACTTTGATTACACATTAGCATTATCTTTTAGATATATCAAGTTCAAGATTTGTTATATATTTTGTACAAAGAAAATGTGCTATTAACTAACATTTTGATATGTATGTACTTAATAAGGGATACTTTCACTATAAATATTTATATATAATTTGTGTAATATAGTAAGCATAATTTTGTACAAAGCATTTAGTGGGGGGGGGAGGAGGCCTGATCATGTCTACAAAACTGGCAATGTTTTATATACTTGTTCAATTGGTGCATTTAATAAAACCAAAACAATTAAATGCTTTTTCTATTAAGTTTAGAAGGGAAAAGTTTTTTTGCTTAATTTTATTCACCTAATGCAGATAATACACACTTTAAAACATAACAATCTCATGATAAGAATTCATCAGTTGAATAAAATTATTTCTGAACTCTTGCATCAAAGATTTATATTCTGTCGAGTCAAAACAAACTAAGTTTTCCATGGATGAAGTACGAACACGACAGCCAATCATTCTGTTAGGATTAAGTTGTCAAACCTTTAATAACAATATAATCTACTTACGAGTATACTTTAAGACATTTCTTATCACAAGTTACTTGTAAACATTACTTGGAAAATTGGGAACACTCAATTATCACAGCAGGAGTATAATAATGCGTGGCCACATGTACACGCACAAACCAATACTCTAACACACATCTACACCCACACACACACATGAGTATATATAGGTAGCAGAATACCTTAGATATAACCCTTATTTAATAGATACGGCAATATTATTTGATAAATCTTTGCAGCTGTGACATGACATCAACATCAATAAGTTTGATGAGTTGCTCAAACGTTGGCTGGCTAAGTTGTTGTTGAAGTGAAGTTAAGTGATTGCTAACAAATGCTCGCATGTTGACTGTATGTACCGGATCATTCTGTTGTAACTGAAACCAAAAAGAAATGATAATGTCAGTCTTCATCTCCCTCCTACATACATCATATAGTCCTACTCAGACATAATGACTAATATTAATTATCTACATGACATGTGACAAATTTAGCTCAATCATTCTGACTGATGTGGGACAGTTTTGGTCATGGTTGCCACAGCGAAGGAAGTATTATTTTCCAGGATTTAAAGGTAGTAAATTAAGATATCCGTGAAAAAGCATATGGTATTTATTCAAAGCAAGATCGATTATTGACATTTTTATGGTACAGCCACCTCCTCACCCCCTTCTAGCTGTCTGATCCATCCACTTTTATTTAAATTTTAACTAACATGGCATATCAAGACCATGTACCAGTAATCTTTTTCTACAGGCATAATATTTATTCGCAGGCTTTTTGTTCTAAGTGGATTTTTTCACAGGCAATATTTTTTACATGAAATTTCTTGATTTTGCAAAATTCAAGAACATTTCCAGGACGTGGAAAATGAATTTGTTATTTTTCCAGGATGTGTGGGAACCCTGTTTTGGTACAATAGCTTTAAAAACTTTAAACAACATCATCAACATTTAGATGGTTTTAAATGATATTCTTTGTTTCAATTAAATGATTTTTTAAAAGATTTAGTGATTACAAAATGTTATGATTTGTTTTCATTCAACTTGTACAAACAAATTTCCATTGTCATTATCCTGAAATTTTCGTTCCTATGTACCACATATTAAATTACTTATGGCCTACCATTATCAAAAAACACTAATTTGGTTCAGTTATAATATCACATTTAAATTGGTTATAACCATCGACCTAATTTAAACAATATTTTAAACTTTTCCTCAATAATTTCAAACACAACAATCTAAAAAATATCTGAAATTTATATAAAAAACCTACATTAATAAAAGTTCTCATTTCCCCCGAGATATCATCAGTATTGAACACCAAGTATATCGGCTTTCGTTTCGAAACAAAAACTACAATGTTATCTATCATATGCTACAGTTTACTCTCAATTGTGCAGACTCGATGAGCTTCACAATTATCAGCATATATTGGAGATATAAGACAAATTAATAGTTCACACACAGACCAGAAAGTAATGAACTGTTAATGTTAACAATAAGACATACAGCTATCATATCATTTATCTACAATCAATATACTCTACTCTAGAGATGAGAAGTGTTTGTTCTTGATTTTTTAAATCTAATTTACAAACAACAGATCCTCAACACAACCAGACATTATCTGTTCAACCAATCTCTAAAATAAATAAATATTTACCAACTGTTTTCTTTTATCGTGTTCTGTCTCCATATCTTCTGCTGATACATTCTCTCCATGTTCAATCACAATGCAACTGAAACATAATTTCAGATACATACTAATACAGTGACTGATATTTCTGATGTAGATTACAAGTCCACATTCCCTTATCTATGTTTCTGATGTAGATTACAAGTCTACATTCCCTTATCTATGACACCATTATCCATATATTATAAGTCATATCATCTAAGAGTTAACTTTTCTTTTAAATCTGGATTTACTGAATAAATGTACTTACTCTAACTGCTGTTCCAGATCAGTGTCAGGATCTAATTTATAGATATCATGCATTGTCTCCACACAGGCATTGATGATAGAACCAAATCTCTGATATACAACACTAGAAATAAATAAAATTAATTGAGTTAATTAAGTAATCCTGCAAAAGCAATTTAATATAAACTCAGCTTAAAAACTATCAAGCATTAAAAATCACGCATAATTTTGTTTACAATCACAGGTAATATCTTAAATAATTTATAGATTTCATATTTTATAAATTAAAATAACAATTTAATAAAAGTAATTTTCTGGTGCAAGGATATTTAACGGTGTACAATTGTTATGATTTGTCAGGTAGGCTAGAAGGGCCATCCAAAGGTAAAGAGAAGTGAAAGATGAAACATCTGGCAGATAAATGATGGTCTGTATTTGAAACCAAATGCTAGAGTTAGTGACAATTAGGCTACGGAGATACCCAGATATTTAACAATGAAACAAACCTAATCTTTGATTTAACCAAACTTATAAGAGCCATAGCTGAGAGCTTCTTCCTTTGTGGTTGAGTTATGTTATCTAACTTATCAATCCAAGCATCAAGCACCGCAGCAATAACCTCGTCAGTCTGAAATATAAAAAATAACGAGTGTAAAATGTTTGACATCAATAAACAATTACGTAAAATTATTTTTACAAAAATAATGAATGAGAAAAAAATAATAAACAAACTTAAATAATTAAATCAATTATTATTAATGGGATAGTTATAGGAGCTAATGGTGGATAACTAATGGTTGATTACTCTATTTATTAAGTCTTGGTGAGGGTCATAACTGAGACATATGGCTAAAGGGTGACTGCTTCAGGAAATATCCCCAAAATAATACGGGTATCAGGCAGATTCGAACTCACACCTGGAGGTTTGAAGCACAATACTCCAACTACTGCACTATCAGAGGACCCCCTGGACAAATAATGAAGAATATTTAATAATCTCAAAAGCCAGCAGAACTTTTGTAAGAAAAAGAAATTAAATGAGTTTGATATCTTTAATGGTGAAAGAAATATTGTGATTAAGTAAAAGATTAAAATGAGACACTCAACCATCCCAGCCAATATTGTCACTCAAAATATAGGAAATATAGGATATTTTAGGTCAAATATAGGCTAAATATAGGCCATTCATATGTAACAAAACACTGCAATGTACTATAGTTATACTTAATTTACTCGCCTTGGGCATAGTGAACATAGTGACACAGCTATTTACTTACCTATAAGCTACAGATTGGTCTCTCACCCTTCCTAAATACCTCAAATTTGACATTATACATTATATACATGAACAACATTTTGAGGTACATAAAGGTAAGTGGTAATTATAGTGATCTCAAACTGGTAACTTGCCTAATATGTTGATATATACCGGGGATATATGGATAGTGATGACTAATGACAATATATGATATTAAATTAAATATGTTTATGTATTGTGTATGTGATAATGTGGATAAATGATGGGAGTGTATATGACTCATTATCCATACAAACAATGATATCTAGGAGTGGCACAACAAACTAAATAAGTCTGGGTGTCCTCACATATAATTTTACATGCTCATCACCAGACATGGGGGGGGGAGGTCAATTCCATTTTGTCAATTCCACATCAAATTGATCAATTCCAAATTTTTCAATTCCTATTCCATTTTTACCCACTCTTTTTTAACCTACTACTTTTTACCATGAGTAGGTACTCTGAGTACCTACCCTGAGTACCTACTTGGAATGCCTACTCCGAGTAGTTTATATTCCAAGCAGGATCGTCATGGAAGAAATATTGCTGAATTAAAAAATTAAATAGCCAATTAATTTGTGGATTTAATATGTTTTGTAGGAAACTCCAATTCCAAATTAATCAATACCAAATCCATTTTTTAAGTAATCAATTCCAATTCCAGAATTGAACTGACTGTTGATCACACTGATCCAGGATGAGGCAACAGGGTAGTAGTAAGGCTGGTATACATTTCCAAGTCCGACTGGTGAGCGAATCAAAACTCCAGCGCCATCAAGAAAAGAAATATCGTGAACTTCAGAAGAAAATATAAAAATATTGGGGAGAATATAAAAATGGCACACTGAGTGTGTTGTAACTTCAACATGCATGTCCACAACTATATAGACCTGTGCAATAATAATATATCATTGTAGTGTATATTGTAGTATTTACAATCCATAAATGAACGGCATTGTTAGTGTTGCCAATAAATAAACAAAATTGGCGTTGTATAATTGACTATGGATACCAGTAATAGAACACACAAGTCCAAATAAAAATATATACCATATATACTCACATATAAGTCGACACGACAGATAAGTCCAGGTCTATTTTTGACCCTGTAATTCTTTCCTCAGACATATGCTTACTGTATAAGTCGAGGTCAAGTATTGGCTTAAAATCCCTCAAAATCCTAATCATTGTCATCATTCGTGAAAAAGCTGACCCAGTTGTTTCAAACTCATGGTGTCAGCAAGTGCATTGTAAATATATCAATATGAATATCAATTTATTCACTGGCAGCGACACACACACATACACTTCACTTTGATGTTATAACTAATAAACAAACTTGTCAAACCAAACAGACATGATCGTAACTTCAACTGACAAGTGTTATTAATTAATTGTTTCACAGCAAGTGGCCAGCAAGGTTTGCAATGTGAACAGTGATTTTTATATTATAGCTAATCATCTGGAGGTACTGGTAGTTAACAGTGTGACTATCAAGTATTATATTGAATACAGATTGGCATGTTTGTGAGATCCAAATAACAGTTTGGTGAAAATGAATCTTAATTTATTGAATAAGACTAGTAGGTAGAGATTTGGCGAACTTGTTCCAACTTTGGCTTGCACAAACACACCTGATTGTAACTTCAATAAGACAAGTGTTATTAATTCAGCACATCTGGAGATACTAGCAGGTAACAGCATGTGACTATCAAGCATTATTACATAAAGACCGACATGTTTGTGAGATCCAAATAACAGTTTAGTGAAAAACTTTGTTATTTATTGAATAATAACAGATTAGGCCTAGTAGGCAGCAATGTGACGATTTTATTCCGACCCTGTTTCTTATTGGATTGAATCCTATAATTTTGTGTGTCAAGGATGGCCGAAAACATCTTTCCTTCAGCTGGTAGGAAATATGACGTGTGTATAAGTTGAGGTGCTACTGGGAACTCCCTTTTCCCTACCGAAAAATCGACTTATACGCGAGTATATACAGAAGGAGCTACCATTCCGAAATTACTATATAGAGCTCTCCAGATATATATCTAAACATATATAAAAACAACCACATTGTCATAACAAAATAATATCTAAACAATACCGTCTGTGATGCCCTGTGAGTGACCCAGTTAACTCAGCATTTACAACTTTTACTCATAAGCCCTGATAGGAGGCCGAGGTTACCAGTCCGAAATTACTGAAGTTACCCTAATTTTACCCAAATATAGGAAATATAGGCATTTTACTTCAAATATAGGCCTATAAAAATATAGGAATTATATAGAAAATATAAGGGGTCTGGGATGTATGGATGCTGATAAAGTTGTATTATCTTGTATTAAGGTTTTTTTGTTTAAAATAGTCAACATTACTAACCGTTATATTGAGCTGTTTGCCCAATAAAGTCACAAGATCCCAGAAAACTGGCTCACTTTGTAATATCAAACGTGACAACAAACTGATGTACATCGAGGTAACAGCCGGATAATCCTGTCAATATTGATCAATTATACATAAAATAAATAAATATGATTGAAAATATTTTTAAATTCTATTGATTTATTGAAAAAAAAACCTCAAAATAATTATCTAAATTTCTTCACAATTTACTGTGAAGTATTTTATTTTCAGATATAATTATAGCAATGAGAAAATAAATACCTATCAGATACCAAACAAAACTGATTATATTAAGTATATATATATATATATATTAATTACATTTTGATATGAATATTGTTTTTTAATGACACTAACCTGTGAATCAACAAAAGTCTTTACAATACTCGGTAACATTGACATAAACATGGTAGGACCTTCTTTTGGAACAACACAGAATATCAATTCAATCACCTATTAGTACAGAAATATAAATTTACTGTAATAAACTAACTGTCAAGTTAACAAAATGAGACGGAAAGAATAAACATACTTTCTTAAAGGACTCTTTTACAATTTTAACATAAACATTTATTAAGAGGCAGACATTATTTAGGCAATATTTCTTAACACAAATAAATATACATACTGAGTAGACTAAAACAAGACCTTCTGTTTTTAGATCAGTTCTCAGTGAAGCCAGATCCTTCACCAATACTTCGGAGTATTTCTGTAAAATAAATCCAATCAAGAACTTATAGTTTTGTTTACTAATAATCAAATAACAGAAAATTACACACATATAATATGAAGTATGTTTTTATTACCTGAATAAATTCAGCTGGTGCCAACAACACATATGCTTCAGTAATCTCTAAACACGTCTTCAATGTCTCAGACCCCAATTCTGAGAAATAAACAGTTATACGATTGTTATGCTATAGGTAAGTGACCTTCAAATGATATTAATGGGATTGCTTAATTATGTATTATTTTTATTTCATTTAAAACACAGTATACAGAACAGTTTTAGAAATAGTAATTGTCATTAACTACAGATATCTAGGTCATGTTCTTCTCATTACATACCTAATAACGGTGACATGTTCGTGTATAACTCCAGCAGCTGAGGAGTAAGAGTCGGCGTACATATTATGGTGTTATACCAAAGGTCAAGGCCATCTTCGTACAAATACACATGAGGGTCATTGCTAACATCTGTACTTAGCTTTATCACAGGCAACAAGAAGTCAAACATTGTAGTACATACTGGCCCTAATCCCTGTAAATACAGAGACATATATAGATGTTATGATAAACATAATCTGCCAGTTCTAATAGTTTATACTACTGGTAATAATAAACTACACCCCAATATATATATATATATACATACATACATACATACATACAAATCTACGAACAAAAAACAAAGATGTTTCATGAGTAAAACTGCTCTTTGATCAAAAACATTTTAATGGAAAATATTTAATATCCTACATAAAACAAACATGAAATGAATGATAAATAAACAAAATTGATGATTAATGATATTATTAATTAATAATTTTAATATTTCTCTGAGCTATTACGTCTTAAATACTTACTATATGACAAAGTTAATTTTATTAAGTGACTTTATCATTTACAAAAGCTTCTAGACTAACACAAACTGTTGGTAGAATGTAAATATTAACACTGGGTTGCAGTATTCTCAACCTAGTGTAGTTTGGTCAAATCATGTTGTCATATCTCACTAGTCCAGCTCAGTTTGGTCAAATCATGTTGTTCATATCCCACTAGTCCAGGTCAGTTTGGTCAAATCATGTTGTCATATCCCACTGGTCCAGCTCAGTTTGGTCAAATCATGTTGTTCATATCCCACTAGTCCAGGTCAGTTTGGTCAAATCATGTTGTCATATCCCACTGGTCCAGCTCAGTTTGGTCAAATCATGTTGTTCATATCCCACTAGTCCAGCTCAGTTTGGTCAAATCATGTTGTCATATCCCACTAGTCCAGCTCAGTTTGGTCAAATCATGTTGTCATATCCCACTAGTCCAGCTCAGTTTGGTCAAATCATGTTGTTCATATCCCACTAGTCCAGCTCAGTTTGGTCAAATCATGTTGTTCATATCCCACTAGTCCAGCTCAGTTTGGTCAAATCATGTTGTTCATATCCCACTAGTCCAGCTCAGTTTGGTCAAATCATGTTGTCTTTCCATAGTCCACTCAGTTTGGTCAATCATGTTGTCATATCCACTAGCCAGCTCAGTTTGGTCAAATCATGTTGTCATATCCCACTAGTCCAGCTCAGTTTGGTCAAATCATGTTGTCATATCCCACTAGTCCAGCTCAGTTTGGTCAAATCATGTTGTTCATATCTCACTAGTCCAGGTCAGTTTGGTCAAATCATGTTGTCATATAATCATTAGGGGAAAGGCTTGTAATTTCGACCAGTTTCTAAATTCAAACATTTTAAACTTTTGTTTCTTTTTAAATAAATCAAAAAAATAATTAAAAACATTAAAAGATTTATAAAAAATAAATGGTGTCTAAAAATATTAGCTGTTGTGCACAATTTAGAGATTGAATGACTTTTTGAGAGAAGGCCAGCAGCGATTTACGTACAAAAAACTGAAGGTAAAACTTTTATGTTTCAATCAATGTAATTACCTTCTTCTTGTGCTGGAAAATCATAATTTTTAACATAAAATGATCGAATTTATCATGATATTAAGAGAAAAACAATGATCGAGGTTACACGCCTACTTTATGAAAGGACGCCGTACAAATTCAATCACATAATTAGGCCAATTTTCACGCATATATGCATATACGCATATATGCAAATTCCTGGTTGATCTAGATTACCAGTAAATTCTAAAAATATGTGGAACAAACAAGTTTTTATTTGTAAATCATAAATTTTATTTATTTTCTTCGTAAACAGACCCCTCTTATAAAGGCAAGTTCAAGGGTGAACTGACTGAGTATAAATGTGAATAAACGGAGTGTAAATGTGAATAAATGGAGTGTAAATGTGAACAAAAGGAACATAAATGTGAACAGACTGAGTGTAAATGTGAACAGACTGAGTGTAAATGTGAACAGACCGAGTGAAGGTAAATGACTGAACAAAACTCTTAATTGACTGAGCATAAATCTAAACTGGCAAACTGTAAATATTAGTTTAATGAATGTACAATCTAACAAACTGAATGAAGGTTGTAATTGACTGAGTGTAAATCGAAATTGACTAATGAACAAAGTGTAAATATTTATTAACAAATTGTTCCCTAAAAAGAATAATATAACTTGTTGGAACACAAATGCACCCATCCCTCAAACTGTTCTGGATCCTGATTGTGTGAGATCATGATCAACTGGAAAATTAACAATCACTTATACAAACAAGAAAAATGAACCTCAGTGAACTACATCGTATTAAGACCATGACTCATATAGTGTAATCGTTGTTAAAATTTATCATTCTGGTTAATTACACAGAGGAAGTAACTGTCGGTGTTATCTAATACAGAGATCTACTTACTTGTACGAGACTCGTCAAGGTACACAAGATGGCACATCTTAACATGTTATGATCAGCTGACTCCTCCCACAACATGGGCAAGTATTGTATCAGAGCACCAGCATAAGGTCGTATCTCTGTCTGCATACGTTCTATGATGAATGACATCACATGTAGCACCTGCATCTATATAACAATAATTGACATAATAACACACCTCAGTGGAAAGACAAGTTTATTTTAATTTAAAATTTATTTACTATAGATATAAAATAGCAAAGTTCACAGGTTTGTATTCATCCAGAGTGAGTGTTTCCAGTGTAATAATAGACATTTAACCTTTTAACTTTAATAACTCTAAGTGTACTCAAATTTGCAAGATAAATCTAAGACAACAGGTATCAAATCACTGAAGTTATTGTTTCTGATATAATTATCCCAAACTACCAAATATAATATATGTAAATATGTAAGTCTCTCTGGTCTAAGGTTTATTGTTACAGTACACCAAGTCTCTCAGGTCTAAGATTTATTGTTATAGTACACCAAGTCTCTAAATATCTTAATACAAAATGTCTCATGTCTTGTATATGAACATCATTATTAAACTTCTTATTAGGCTGATGTATTAAAATACAGATAATTGTGATAACTCAAATTAGATTATTGTTCACCAAATGTTAATTAAAGTATGTGTGTGAGTATCGTTATAGATCAATGGGTATATGTGATAACAGTAGTGATGATGATTGATGTTTTACGGCCACTTTTGTACACAAGGTAGGCTAAATGGGCCGAGCGACTTCCAAAGGTAATGAGACGAAGTGAAAGACGAAACAACCTTCAGATATGCCCACGCCGGGATTCGAACACGGGTGGTAGTGATCAGTGGTCCAGCACGCTACCGCTAGCCCCATGATAACAGTAGTCATATCATGTCTATAAATATGTGCCAAAGACTACAAATATTACATGTTGATGCTCTGAGCTGATAGTATCTAGATGTTTTATATAAATCAAGTAGAGACATTAGTGAGTTTAATTTCTATTTGTGGATCATGTCAGATATTTTCCAGAAAAATACCCGGATCAACCGGAGTAATGTTGTTTATTAGTCGTTCACTTTTGAGTTTTAATGCCAACTTCCAGAGTTATAAGTAAATATACATCTGATCCTGTATTACATTTGTAGACATCAATCAACAAAGGAAGGTCAGTTCACCGAATCTTAAAGTATCCATCGATACACAAACTTACTGATTTGTGTGGTTATAAAATACACAAGATAACTAATTAATTAAAACCACTACCTTAGTCTCACATTCCTGTACGTCTTTTAACAACTGAAACAACAGACCAAAACTACGTTCTAAATACTGAAAATAGAAACAAAACAAATACGTCATCAATTAATTGTTGTTATAACAGAATAATATAGCCATAAATATTAACAAAACATAACATAATTGTTTACATTATAATTTTCTATACAATATGATTGATGACAAAATCACACAATAATTAATGGCATCGTTATAATCACTTCCCAAAATAATAATTAGGTCATATTTTCATTTTTCTTTAGTATTACTGAGAGAAATTCCATAAATGTTGGACTGTATTGATATAAGGTGTGTAAATCCCTAAAAGTCAACATCAGGTAAGATCTATACGATGTCATCATTTTGGTTTATTAATGTCTTAAATCAATCTTCTATTGTTCACTTTTAGGTTACACTAATAAATGACCATTTATTATAATGACAAAAACACAAAGTTACATTTTGTAACAAATGCAAAGTGATCTAATAAAGCATCTTCAGAGATAATATATTTTTAATACACAATAATTTATGTCTACATCTTTCGTACAATTTCCCAAATCAAAAGCAAGATGTGAGCATTGTTAAATAAACCCATTAATCAAGGTACAATGCACATGATTAATGGATAACACAAGTGTTAATGGAACACATGGTCTTATTATGTTAGTAAAATATCATTATTTACCATAATCAAAATATTGTTATAATACAAACATTACTTGATATGACTCTGTAGTCGTATTATGATTTTTTTGTTATATTATGACCAGATCTTATTGGACTCTAAACATCATATTACACATGTTGATCTTTTGACTGTAAAACCAGAAATATTTTAGGAAACCAAATCCTAAATAATGTTAATTGCTTCAGCGTCATTAAGTCAACTTGAAATATTAGATTTATTTATGCTTTTGACAAATATTGAAATATTAATATCTAATAAACGATATTGTACTTCAGATTAGACAGATAAACTATGTGTCATAGATTATAAGTGAAATAATTCTTTTTAATTACACCAAATAGTGTATTACTCAACGTGTATATAATAATGCTGTATCTATCTCGATATAACAACCTAGAAATATTAGTAATCCCAACTGAGAATATAATAATTAACAATCAAAACTTTATTAAAATTCACAAAGGAGCTTAAAAATCATAAATTACACTTACATTGTGTATATTAAGATTTATTTGTTATACCAGGGACTTCAATAAATACTAAAATGACTCCCAAATATAAGGACGGACAACAGCGTTATAACTAATAATTAATGGCTTTCTATTCTAATGATGGAAGTTCAGATACTAACAACATAAAACATATAATACTCAAGACTTCATATCAACATAATTTAGTCATCTTAAGGAAATTACTTTTTTTTAAACACAGACAGACAGAGACAGACACCTACAGAGACACAGACAGACAGACAGACAGACAGACAGACACAGACAGACAGACAGACAGACAGACAGACAGACAGACAGACAGACAGACAGACATAAATAATTTAAGCAATGTATCTAAAATAATACATCAAATTTGGAATTAAACAAATATCAGTCCATAACAAAACATAAAAAGACTTTATCTGTAAGTTAATATCATTTACTAGAAGATGAATGATCTAAAATAACAGATGTTAATTTTGTAGCACACAGTAAAATATTAAATTCTAACCAGATTGATGACATATTATATGATTTATATTATAATTAGAGCTTACTGATTATAACTTGACATATATTAAAATTATTAAATACTTACAGGAAGGAAGTGCTCAGTTTTAAATTCAAAGTCATCAACAGGTGAAAGACGAGTCAAGGAATCAACTGCGTGACATTTTAGTATATAATAAAAATGACAAACTGATTTAAGTACCTCAATTATAGAAATTTTCTGTTGAGACTTACTGGGATGACTAACTCATATTTGTTTATTAGTCTTGATAATTTGTTTTAATTGAAAAAGTGCTACATTAAAAAACAAGTTAAACAAAAGCCCTATAACTAAAACTAACTTTTTAGATTAACATATCAATATAGGACACTGAATGCCCTAAATTGTGCCGATGCGTCATTAAACCACATTTATCCATCCGTAAAGAAAATAAACGTAGTGTCAACAAGATAATAAAAAAAAGGATATCAATTTTTAGAGTAAATGCTGTTTCTACTCTGACAACAAGATCTTCATCTGACTGTAACAATGGTAAGATAGCCTCATAAAGGACAGGTTGAAGACTCGGGGAGAACTTAACACCGACCCAACAACCAATCAACCAGATAACACGTCGACGGAGTACACGATAACTGAAATAGATACGGAAACACAGGCTGAATGAATCTCATTGATATTAAATACGGCCATCTTTATAAAAATTAAATTATGGATAAATCAGTTCTTTTAAATCTTGAACCATCATCAATGGCCTAAATCTGTTAAAAATCAATCATACACACAGCCATAATTGTAATTAATTGAGCAACATGTAGCAATAACAGTTACAAACTTTCCTGAAACTCCATGTTAGACACTACATGTATTTAATTTTTTTATAGAAGAATGATTAGATATATTTCCTCATTTGTCTGGTGACAGTAATTTTGAGCATATTGTAAATCATGACATTTGTCAGGTAAAAATAATCAATAAATAAAGTCGACACAAAGTATAAAGTTGATAAGATAATTGAGAAGGGTACTAAAACCAAATAACTCTTATTAAGAAGATTTGATGATCTCTGAATCTACATTCTAACTCACTTAAAATATCCATTGAAAGTGAAGAAGAGCACAATACAAACTGATCTGCTGCTAAATATATCAGATTATGACAGTATTCTCATATTACGTACAGATTTTTCTTCTTGTTTAAAATGCTCACAATCGAAAATATTCTGTCATTTTGACATTTGCTCCAAACAAAAACATCTAAATTGGAGAAAACTATACAACATCTAAACTTCAGCTGCAGCGATGTCTGACCACTTTCCACGTCCTACAATATCTTATTCTATATGTAAGGTCATAAAATGGATAATGTATTAGACTTTTAATACTAATTAACAGAAATTTATAATAACCCGTAGTTTACCAATTGCTGATTGGTTAATAGCCAACTAATATCAGGGCAGACTTAGCCTTTCTGATTACTGCTTTAGCCATACAACTTAAAAACATTTAGTCACAAGTATATTTACTAGCATACTGTTTCTCATTGTTTGAAAAATTAACTAATTTATGTCATACTTGGTACAATAACACATTAAATTACACAACTAGGATTGTCACCAGCAGATTACACCTTTAACAAATGTGATAATTGATCAAATCAACATATCTATACCACTGTATTTACTATATATATTCTCAATGTCTACACTTAATATATCTTTATTCAATGTACTTGTATGTAGTACTTTTCAATTTGTTTGGGGGGGGAGTGATTTAAATTAAATAAATAAAATTTGGTAAATATTAAAATGAAGTTAAACTTCATATGCAATAAGCTAATTAGTCCAATAATTAGATTAATAAGAAACCAGTTAAAATTTAACTTTTTTCCAGTTTCTAGTCGGAGTCCAGTTCATTCCATGATCTAAATATTCAAGCATAACAATGGAGGTTTCCATGGCAATGTAATGCATCAGCTTTCTCCCCAAAATTTAAGCCTAACATAGGATTAGGTATTCAGTAGATCTGCTCCATTTATCCATCTGTATACGTTATCATTTCTAATATCTGCCGGCAACTTATTCCATAAAGTGGGGGCTGCAACACTAAACGCACAATCACTATATGACTTGAGCCGAGACACTGGCACCTGCAATAGTATCTGACTGGATGACCTGAGTTTTCGGGATCACTTTCTAATGGAAACCAGTTCATACAGGTATTCTGGCGCCATATCATTAATAGATTTATAAGTTATTAACAGAATCTTAAAATCGATACGCTGTCTAACGGTAGCCAATGTAGTTTTTGAAGAATTGGGGTGATATGATCATATTTTCTAGTATTTGTTACTATGCGAGCTGCACTATTCTGAATTCGCTGAAGCGATTAATGTTATAATCAGATATGCCATATAACAGGGAGTTACAATAGTCTATACGAGATGTAACAAAGGCATGGACTACAGTTACAAGTGCCTCTTGTGTCAAAAATGTTTTTAAACAGTGGATGTTCTTAAGATGGTAGTAGGCAGCTCGGCATACTGATGTGACATGTTCATAC
This sequence comes from Paralvinella palmiformis, assembly GCA_025642065.1. Taxonomy (NCBI): domain Eukaryota; kingdom Metazoa; phylum Annelida; class Polychaeta; order Terebellida; family Alvinellidae; genus Paralvinella; species Paralvinella palmiformis. Next base: position 124,319 of record JAODUP010000425.1, on the reverse strand, counting down.
ATTGGTCAAAAATAACCCTAGATTTTTTACTGACCCATTAGGGGTAATCGAAGATGCACCCATCTGTAATGCTGGTGTCTTTAGGGATTTAACACAATGTGGTGATGGAAATATATAATATTTGTTTTATTATCATTTAGTTTTAGAAGATTTTGAGTCATCCATAGCCGAATATCAGCAATACAATTGTCTAAATTCTTCAAGGAAGAGGAGAAATTTAACTCATTGTCAGGATCCAGTGATATATACAGCTGTGTATCATCGACATAAAAGTGTTATTTAACCCCATAAATATATATATATATATATATATATATACTAGTTCTCAACCCTACACTAACAGTTTCTGTAACATTCACCAGTTGGCGAGCATCCATTGAGAAAGGTCTATTGTCCAATCAAGATCAAGCTCATACGCTAATTTGGATTAATATATTATCTTTAACAAAATATAGAATAGAATGATTAAATGTGATATTGTATTCACATATAAACATTAAAATCTGATTATTATTTAGTGAAAATTTTAAATTAATACATTATGGTAATGAAATAATCAACAAAAATGTCTGGCTAAAATTTGATGGAAAAATAATTTCTTGACCAATACTGAGTAAATAGAACGGATAATTCAAATTAATGATTAACAACGTTTACTATTCTTCCATTTTGACTAAAGTCTAAACATTTATACTTACTTGGTGTGTTTGTTGTTTAGTTCTGGTATAAGACGTGATTGGAACCAACGATCAAAGTCAATATCATCAAAAAGATCAAAGGAAGCTTGACCAACAGCATTATACACTAAAATAAACAGTATAAAAATACCTTATTAGTATTATCTTTAATTAGCTAAACATAAAACAATTGTTTTTTAAATTGGTAATCTTAATTGGCAGCCATTTTTCTGAAAATCTTTTCAAAGCTTTCACTTCTGTCTCCTCTTATATTTAAATTAGACGGTTTCCCCCGGTATTGACCAATATACGGATCTCATCTTATATACAACATCAACTTATACACAAGTATATACAGTATTTGATAAAGATCAACCCATTTTATAAGTTAGAATGCGATCTTTGTTATAAATGGCTTCATGTTATTAATTTAATTTCTAATAATAATATTTAATTATGGATAACCTTACTTTCAATTAAGAAAAAGTTGTAAGAAATTAATATATTAAAGCAATCACTAATTAAGATTTAATGTCATCACAGAGAGAAGACAATAACTTCTTAGTCATATAATACAATTATCAACTGCTGCCAAAAATACATTATGTTGATATCAAAACGTTTAGATTAAATACATGAAACAAATTTGGAAAAGTATTGTAATGTATTTCAGAATATATCTGAAAAATCAAATAGTTTGTGAAAGTAAATATTTAAATACAAATACATTTTACTTTGAAAGGCCCCAAAAATATTTGGAAAAAGGAATTAAATACAAAGTATTTGATGGCTATAATGTGAGAGTAATATGGCGCTATGTTGTAGCACATTATTCCTGCGCACACACAGTTAGGAAAATCATAGCAAAATTATAATCAAATAAGTTAAAAGCTTAGTGTCTATTTTACTAAAACAAATCTCAGCCAACTCAAGCCAGAAGAAACACACATACTTGATAAACAAAAATAACCTGTAGTTTGGTTTATTTAACTAAACAGACCATAATACTAACCTGCATCTTTCTTCAGGAGATCACTCAAATTATTTGGATCAGTCTCAACCAGTTGTTGTTGTTTTAGTAATTCAACAATAATTACTGTACAAATCTCACGGAACTCTTTAACAATTGTTAGATATAGATTCTCTATACAAGGCTATCAACAAAGAAAATATCAAACATGATTCAATATACTGTTAAAGATATAAATAGATTCAACATAAAAATAATGATCATTATATATCAGTGTTATGAAATATTATTTATTTCAAATAAAAACCAGCTAACAAAATAAATAAAATGACACATCTTCCTTATTAAGTTACCCACAATAGGACATTAATTAAAATCAATTAAATTCAGTTATATAACAATTACTATTATTTTAATCAATTTGATAGAGTAGCTAACTAATAAAATATATTTCTAAATTACCAAGATTATAACACAAACATACTCAATACTCTAATACTACGAGGCCCATGATAACAATATATAAACTTACACGAAGACTGAATTTCCAAGAATCTCCACCTTCTTCTGATACTATAAGAAAACAAAAACAAAATGTTATGACTGTGAGTTATGGTATCTTTCTTCCTTGGTGACAGTTAAATGAAAACACTAGGCAGCTCCTTAAAACAGTTTAAGGATTCAAATGTCTTACAGAAATCTTCAGGATCATTATCCCAGTTCTGGAGATCTTCAGCAGTCAGCAGAAAATACTGTCCAATAAGATGACAGATAATTTCTTGTAATGTTGATGGAGTAAAGAATTCCAGTTTTAGATGGTGTGCCTGTTCTGTTAGTGGATTTTTGGCATCTAAAATAAAATAAATAGAATATTGAACATTAATTATAATAAATAAATATCTATCTTTTACACCAGAAGAGTTAATTCATTAGGGTCAAAGACATTTCAGAAATAAAATCAAAGGAAAAAATGTATGTTTATTTAAGTCATATAATAATTAATACGGACCTCAATGAATATGAACTAGATATGTGACAAAGAAGAACTAACCACTGACAGATCTGGACCCACGATAAAGCTCACATCGTAAAATGAAACGCATCAGGTTAAAAATATTTACAGCAAGTCGCTCAAACAACAACTCTGAAAATTAAAATTACACTGTAAAGCACATTAAAGGGAAAAAGGAATCTTGTAACTTACCAATATGTATAATTAAAACTTTAAGATTCCCATTTTACACATTATTAAACATGTCACTAATGACTAAATGTTAACAAAATTTTCTACTGATCAAAATTGATTTTGTCATCAGTGGATGGAATGTACATCAACTTGCAAATTTATGATCCTCAACAAACACAAATCACTTTTGCCATGATGTCACTTCTACAAAAATGTACTCTTATACTGTATCCTATTGTTAAGTGGCCCTTTTCATATTTATATTTTTTAAATGAATCAACCTTAAATCAATGATTAAATTATGACTTATGACCTGACCTTTGTTAACTTGTGAAAAGTTGTATGTCAGACAGAGCTGGAGTGAAGGTCGTATAAACTCCAGGAATGACTCAGTATGATGCTCCTGTATTTCTAATAACTATAACATAAAATGTTTACACAATTATTAAATGTGAATAATTTCTACATAAGAAGAAAATATTAATCATAACTACTGGTATATGTTTAGTATCATACAAAATAATACTACATACCACTTTGGTAAGAAGTATCAACATTTTTTCTCGTTTAACTTGCAACTCTCTTGACAAAGCAACCATTACATCTTCTGTAAAATGAGGAAAAACAATTTAACAAGTCCACACACAGACACACATATATATATATATATATATATATATAACATGTATGTAATTTAGGCCCATTGCTTTATAGTTTAAATTTAATTCAATGAAAACACTCATTTACATGACAATAAAAAGATGTTTATCAACACTATTAGCTAAAAGCAAATTGTTATTTAACAACTTACTAGTTTTTATAAACTGTTCAATTCGCTGGAAAACCAAAGTAACAAACTGTACAGCAACATCACAGTCTTTTAACTGTTTCAATCCAAAAACAGTAAGTTTTCTTAAAACTGAAACCAAATACACATAAACCCATGAAATATGCATATATATATATATATATATATATATATATATATATATACTGCAACAATAAACAAACTTATACACAGCCTACAACGAACTTATACACTTATAAATAAACTTATACACAGCCTACAACTAACATAGTAATGAATGCGCTTTAAATGTGAAATATATTTTGTTTCTTTATTGTACATAGTAGTAATGTAAATGTGAAAAGTAACAGACTTCAGCCTGACAACAGACTTCAGCCTGACAACAGACTTCAGCCTGACAACAGACTTCAGCCTAACAACAGACTTCAGCCTGACAATAGACTTCAGGCTGACAACAGACTTCAGCCTGACAACAGACTTCAGCCTGACAACAGACTTCAGCCTGACAACAGACTTCAGACTGACAACAGACTTCAGCCTGACAACAGACTTCAGAATGACAACAGACTTCAGCCTGACAACAGACTTCAGTCTGACAGCAGACTTCAGCCTGACAACAGACTTCAGACGGACAACAGACTTCAGAATGACAACAGACTTCAGTCTGACAGCAGACTTCAACCTGACAACAGACTTCAGACGGACAACAGACTTCAGCCTGACAACAGACTTCAGTCTGACAACAGAATTCAGCCTGACAACAGACTTCAGCCTGACAGCAGACTTCAGCCTGACAGCAGACTTCAGCCTGACAACAGACTTCAGCCTGACAACAGACTTCAGCCTGACAACAGACTTCAGACTGACAACAGACTTCAGCCTGACAACAGACTTCAGACTGACAACAGACTTCAGCCTGACAACAGACTTCAGTCTGACAGCAGACTTCACCTGACAACAGACTTCAGCGACAACAGACTTCAGACTGACAACAGATTTCAGCCTGACAACAGACTTCAGCCTGACAACAGACTTCAACCTGACAACAGACTTCAGACTGACAACAGACTTCAGCCTGACAACAGACTTCAGCCTGACAACAGACTTCAGACTGACAACAGATTTCAGCCTGACAACAGACTTCAGACTGACAACAGACTTCAACCTGACAACAGACTTCAGACTGACAACAGACTTCAGCCTGACAACAGACTTCAGCCTGACAACAGACTTCAGACTGACAACAGATTTCAGCCTGACAACAGACTTCATACTGACAACAGACTTCAACCTTTATCCTAAAGATTTGTGATCAACTAAAAAAATTATTTTTGTCAACAAAGATGCTATATTTCAAAGTACAAACTATACAGCAATATCTTATCATTAAAGATATATCTGTCATTCCAAAAATATAGTGTACTGGAAATCCTTTTAAAACATTATGTTTCTGTGTTGTAAGATGGAAAAATTAAAACACAATCAATAACTTTAAAACTGCATGTTATTTTCAGCCCAAACACATCTTAAGAACACAAAACATAGAACTATCCTATGGACTTGAATAAACTTTCCAATGTACTAAAATAAGTTTATTTAATATTACAAATAAATTATATATTTATTAACTAATTGAACAACTTATAAATACATGCCTTTAAGAGCCAAACTTGCTTGGTCCATGTATATCACAGTACTGCTAATTTCATGTGAGTGTAATGCCACAAAACACTGATTTGTGTGTTTGTCCCACAAACCAAGAATGAATGTCAAAACATTACTCGTCAACTGGAAATATAACATCACAGTGATTATGTATTTCATCAGATGCTGGAAAGGCTTCAAAGAAATTTGTAAAAATAAGTAATGTGTAACAATTGAAAAACTGAGACTTGTGTGATAAAAAATTCAGTACCTCTTCGAATGCAATACGATCAGATGCCAATCGTTTTGAAGCAAGAGCCTTGATCACATGGTGAAGTACCAGTAGTGCCCTCTGTTGAGTCAAGGTCTCCTCACATCGAACAGCTTGTAAAAGAGTAGGCAGTAGTTCTGGCCACTGACGTGGACAATCCAAACGTGCTATCTTAGCGATGAGCACAGCTTGTTGGGTAGCAATCTAGATATATTAAAGTCATATTTTATTTCATCACCGAGTTATAAAACCTAACCTTATTAAAGACATAGTCAATTTTAAGTATTATAATATATATTTACATAGGTATGTACATAGATACCTGCATAACTGGTTCAGTGAATTGTGATACAAGCTTCAATCTTATGGCTCCTTTTTCATCTTCTGATATCCCACTGAAACAGTTCAATGCTAAAGTTATATAAATTATACACTTATTTGATGTAAAATGTAATTCCTTCTACGGCACTTAAGGTCAGAATATCTCAGCTAAACATATTACAATGTTAATAAACAAAGCTTAAACCTAGCAGGTAAACAATTTTCACACACAAAATACTTCACTCTATGAAAAAGCTACATGTTATAATCCATATCTATACATAATGATAGCCCTCCCCCTTCCCCACCCCCAATACAGACAAATACAAGCTCAGTTATTATAACATAATCCAGTAAAATTCTGTCCAAATATCATTTCTTTAATTTATCTACTTCTGACAATCTCTAAATTGTCATGAAGATTTTTAAGTAGCCTAATTAATATTTTCTAATAATTGCAATAATACCTTATTACGGTCATGAAATCTGAAAGTTCTTGTGTTAGTAGGGCATTATAATTTAGCCCATACTGTGTGAAATTAGTTATTAGAGATACTGTAACATAATAATAGCTGCTTACTAAATCTGATATCCCACAACAAAAGCGACAAAAATATATTTAATGTTGTACATTTTTCAATACCTATAAATGTACAATAATTGTATCTGCTTACTATATAAAGCAGACAATATTCAGTCATTTATATGATTTTAAAGAAACACTCACTTAATGGCATTACGTCTCCAGTATCGTTCTATGCCGTTCTTAAAGTAGAGTACAGCTAGCCAACGTACATTAGGCTCAATATTATGATCTGAAAACAGCATCTAGAAGACAAATAAAATCATTATTTAATTGTTATATTTAGGACAGAAATAAGAATGATGAACTGTCATAGATATAACCTGTAAATTAACATATGCAAAGGATGGTTGACTTTCAGGATGTAACATCATTATCTTCTGATGATCAACTACAATCATGTTATCATATAAAAGGAGCCAGGATACAATACAGTCAACATACAGTCATCTGAATAACACAGTTAGTATTATAACATAAATTACAATCTATATCACTCAAAGTCAACATTCTATATCCTTACTAGTGTAAGAGTTAACTAGGGAAGATTAGAATAAATAATTTAAAAAAACAAAGAGAAAATATTAGCACAACTTAACTATTAATCGAGATAATATTAATAAAAGATACACAAATGATAAAATGATCGTGTAAAAACTACACTAAATCATACAAGTACATAACATGTAATCAATTATAACACAATAAAAATTAAATATATCAGACTACAGTCATCGTAGTGTTTGACAGCTTGAAAACAACATCACAAAGATAACTGATGACATCCAATCACAAAGATAACTGATGATACAACTGATGAGTTTATCAGAATCTTCTTCATCACCTCATCCACACACACACCTCTACTAGTCCTCTAGTTCATTATATTGACTGAATGTTTTAACCTTACAACCTTTACAATAGTGGCCGATGTTTGACATTATACATCATCTATTTGACAATCCCTCGTCACTTATATTTTCAGCAGAAAATCAGTCGGCTACTTCGGTTTTGGCAAAAAAGTGGCCTAAAATGTACGAAATATTCTATTTTCCCCACCTGGAGAAGGGCCACTACTACGTTGGTGTGACTACCACTACCCCACGGCCAGCCTGCACTACCCCCTCCTTCCCATATCCATACCTACCTCCAGCAATACAACAGCCGAGCCTACTTTTTGTATTCTATTCCCTACTGTAAAGGCTGCCTCATCACTGCTCACATTTGGGACATATCACATAAACCTGACTCGATGAGGAAATATCACAAAAACGAAGGTAGGACTGGCATTCATAACTATAACCTGAAGGTTTGTACTATACTACTTTAACCACTGCGCCATTAAAAACAGACCTTAGTATCAGAGTTATAAAACTATTATGGATTACTGTCAGTACTAGAAATAATAACATAAACATGTTATTTATAATACAAACTATTTACCACTTTATCTACCTATTTTAGTTTGATATCAGATATTTTTATTTAGCCATGGTCAGTATTTATACTTATAAAAGAAACATTAAAGAAGAAGTATAATTATTCAAGTATAATGATAAGATACGTAAACAATCTTAATACATCTTATAACACTTACTATAACAAGTAAACTGATTCCTTATTAAAGAGTAAATTATGTACAATTGTCAGGACACATCACCATACTCCATCTAATCCTCAGTAAATTGTAGTGTTAATTAATATGGATTTTATGTAATTTTTCATCTGTAATTGTTGTATGTTAACTGTAAGAGCAAAGATTGTCTTATTAAGTTAAAACAAAATTTAATTTATGTGAACACAACCAGTTCGAGTTAGTTTGCATGAATAACTAAAAAAACAGATTATAAACAGGTGGTTAAAAAAAGTAGTATAAATTAAAAAAAGATGACATTAGAACATATGAAACATTGATCAATGGATTTAGAATTATAATACACATAAATAATAATACCTTTATACAGGAGATAACAGTACTAACTTACCACTAACACTGTGTAGAATCCTGGCTGAGTTTCCCATGTTTTAAGCTGTTCTTCAGCCGAGTGTAACACCGAAGCATCTTGACTACATGCTCTTCTTAAGGCATCCAGCACACCAGGACCAGCAGAACTCAGCTCCATATCTCTAGAATCACAGAGAAAAATACTACAATTGTTTATTGTTGAAAATCAGCTAACATTAAAAAAAAAAAAACTTACTCCAGATAAACATCAGGACGTATATATCACAAACAGACTATCTGAGAATTAAAATGGGCTATGAATCTGCATTACTTAAAACATGATCCAGATTTTAAAGATGATGTCGAGTTATATTGCAACAAGAGTTATATTGCAATAAGCTCATATTTTTCACTTTGTTGCAATCTTTCCTGTCTATATCATCTAGAACTTTTAGTTGAATGATATAGACAAAATACTCATAATTCAATGTTTTAGATTTTATATTAAAAACAGTTTCATTTGAATATCTTGTTGTTATTTCCTCATAAAAATTATCATCGTCTCACTTCCTGTTTATATATTAGTTTTCATGATGTCTCACTGATGCTCAAATTTTATGAATAGATTTTCTTTTAAATTCAGTATTCCAACTATCACTCACATATAACATGCCTGATTGTAACTTCAATAAGTGTTATTAATTCATTGTTTCACAGCATATCTGGAGGTACTGGTAGGTAACAGGGTGTGACTATCAAGTATTATTACATAAAGACCAGCATGTTAGTGAGATCCAAATAACAGTTTGGTGAAAACTAATTGCTATTTATGGAATAATAATGAATTAGTAAGCGGCAATGAGATGGTTTTATTCTGGCTCTTATTGGGTTGAATCCTACAGTGTTGTGTATCAAGGATGGCCGAAAACATCTTTCCTTCAGCTGGGAGGAAATATGACGTACAAGTTAATATAAGTCGAGGTGCTTCTGGGAACTCCCTTTTCACTATGTCGACCTAAATGCATTTATATATATGATATGTGTTTCCAGATATGGCATTAGAAAGACAAATTAAGGAAAACTACATTTAATAAATTGTACCATATAAATATACGTTTTGAAAGTACTCCCAAATTGTGACATTAATGCTTGAAATATTTTACTCAATTTCGTTCCCAAATGTAAAGAAAAACAATTACAATCAATCAATCAATCAATTTCTTTATTTCAGACATCAATATCTGATACAAACATGAGTCCATATTTAATAAATATATTGACAATTGAGAGCATAAAATATGAAAAAATAAAAACGTGTAAAATGCTGTAAAATTACAGATGTATTACCAAATTTCTCTGACTATACAATTCTTTGTGCCGAAGGTATTTCAGCTTTGATCTGTTGTACATGTCAGAACTAACAAGACACATTAAAATACTGTTACGTGAGGACTCAAGTCTACGTTTGAGGCTAAACACATGTCTTCTATACATAGCACTAAACTTTAAAACAACACTAACAGTAACAGCAAACATCCCACTTGCACTGCATCTCATATTAAAACCCATTATAATTATAAAAGCATTATTATACGCAACAGTCATGGAACGGCTGGCAGCTCCCTTATACTGAGCCCAAAGAGTACATCAATATATATTGCTACAACAGGCAGAAAACAATTTGTGCTTTACAAAGCAGAGCAAAAATAAAATTAATGTATTAACACATATTACTACGTCCGTACAACATTCTTTCTTTATATTTCATATCCAATTCATCATCCAATTTATTATCAATGATGTGTCCTAAATATTTAAAATTACTAACATAATCCAAGGCGTTGTCGTCTAGCAAAATATTTGCACGTTTACCACATTTGAGAGTATCAATAAACATAAGCTTAGATTTACTCTTATTAAATAAAATATCGTTAACTTTACCAAATGTTAAGCAATATTTGAAGACCCTTAGCAGACAGTGCAAACACCACTAAGACATCTGCATATATGAGATGGTTTATCACAATGCCAGCAAAGCAAAAGCCAATTGGGAAACTCCTCCCTGTCTAAATATATAATTATATTTTATTGGTAGGTGTAAATATTTTAGGGTTGGCCAATATGGGATGCTGTGGGGTTGATCAAATAACTGAAAATTTAATTATATTTTAGTTTAAGATAATAGTTTATTTACATTAAAACAAAGTGGGTCTTTAGGCCCTATAATTTATTAGATATGTATATCAAAGAAAAGTAATTTGGAAAGACCAAAAAGTGACACAACACAAGTATGATATCATATACCACATGCAATATTTGGTCATTGGAGCTTGGAGAGATTTATTTAAGTTTATTGTAAATTTATCAATTATCAATTCTGGAATTGAATTTTTTTATTTAAAAAAAAAGGAATTGATAAATTTGGAACTGGAATTTGCTACAAAAAAAATTAAATCCACAAATTAATTTACCCTTTAATTTTTTAATTAAGAAATATTTCTTTCTTTATAATACTACCTGGAATATAAACTTTTCAGAGCAGGTATTCCAAGTAGGTACTCATAGTGTAGTAAGTATTCTGAGTATCTACTCATGGTAAAAAGTACTAGGTAAAAAATGGAAATGGAATTGAATTTTTTTAATTGATAAATTTAATGGAGAATTAACCAAATGGAAATAAGTGGTATTGGAATTGACAAAATGGAATTGAATCCACGTCTTGAGATTAAAAATTAGAAAAACAACAAATTTATTTTAATAATTTTATGACACCAAATTATAAACACCCTCCCTTCAATATTCAGAGTGATATGAAATGAAGTCCACATTACAAACTTGTTCATCTAGAACATACATACTTAATTGAGCTCAGACTCAGAGCTAAACACAAACACTCATATTCACAAATATAGATAAATCAATTTGCCTGGATTATTAGCGTGGGAAATGAAGCCACGTGATAAACCAAGACTGATAAATTTATGGATCACACACACACACACAATTAATAGCATTCAAGAAAAGTTGATCTAGAGCTATATATTCCGTGCACTATTTGCGTCTTTGGAGGCACGCCGTTTAGATGTTTGGCCTGGTTATCCAGCATTTAAATGACTGTAGCAGACACAGTACGCTCTTAAAGCATGTACTCCTGACTCAGGAATAGAAACACTGCATCGCATCTCGAGCGGTGGCATTGGACACAGCTCGCGCGGTTGGTGGGTTTTATATAACAACTTATATAATTCACCTTGGTTGTATGTGGGAATAGAATTAACTTTCCTAGGTCCAGTTATGTCCAGTTTGTACTATGACATTCAAGATTAGCTCTAATCTGCTTGTCATAAATAACATTTAAGAACTACAATAGTTAGAATAGCATAAATTAGGTCAGGTTTGAAAATGATAGCATAGTTCAAACAGTACGGAAGCTATGACGCGCTATTACGGTCTGCTTCAGCGCAGATGTCAGTCTTTTAATAGTAATTAAGATAAACAGTTTTAATAGTAGTCGCTTCATGACGCCTGCCCGTTGTAAAAACTGATCTTTGAAGACAGTGACAATTGGGTTATATGGTTTATATAGTATTGCTTTGAAGAAAGATACAGCAATTAAAAAATAGCTATAAATAGGGCTGCTTAGATAATTAATCTAAACATTCTCACTACTGCCGTGATCTGACTTGGGTGTTCTACTCCCAAACTCCACGGCTGTAGGTGATTCGCTTTTTGTTTTTGCTTGGCGGCTTAGGGACTGGTGAGACATTACACATGTCTCAGTTAGAAAAGTCGCCACTCTGGATTCAGTCCCCTGAAGAAACGTCCAGAGTTTGAATTCACGGTTCGAGATTCTCTGTGCCTGTGCCTTATTATACACAGCTAAAACACACACACAATTAATAGGTTGGGCTATTTTTTTCCAGCAGGTAAATTATTTAAATTCTAAATACTGCATAACACTTACCATCAGATCTATGTTGTTTTGCACCCAGTTTCACCTTCAAGGCAAACCAAAGGAGCAACATCTAGTATTGATGAACGAAACACAAAAATTTGCATTGCCCATGCAATCAGCTTCATCGCTACATATTTTGGATCGTTATCAATAAGGGACTCAATGTCAAATCACATATGATTGGCTGAGGGAGATTTTGACATAAAAATACTCGCTTGTTTATCATTTCACTTATACAACTGTTTGATAGGCAGACTCAAGACTGTATTAATTTGTCCCATCTTGTATGATATATCATTACTGTTGAGTAGTGTGTCTGTTATGAAACTTTGTTGGTCTGATGTAGTATCATTCCATGTTTAATTTACATACTTTATGATTACTGAATCATAACCAAACTTGGTAAGGTGATAGATAAGATAGAGTAAATTATGTCTGTTTAATGTAAGTGGTGTCCATCACTCCATGGATTGGTCTTCAAACTAACATAGGTAGAATATGAAGGAAAGGATTTAATAAACAGCAGAAGTCAAGAAGCTCTTGAACAAATTAGAAAAATCAAATACTTGGATCATGGATGTAGCTGAATTTGAGATTTATAAGTCAACAAAAACAACTGGAAGGAACCAAGCAGAAGTCATATTTCTGGGGTAACCCTCAGTGTAGTATGGAAACCCTGAAACACATAAACCCAGAGAAAAATTTCGACTCGACCTTTCTGTTTCTGTATAATCACACTCACAGTGTTCTGTAGAAGTCTAGCGTAGTCTGTTCCCCTATCCGGCCTATGACTGAGTATGACTATCACTATGATTATGATATGTCGGGCTATGAGTGAGGAGATATGACCTGCACTCAATAAAAATGACCACACTGAAATTATGTTCTCGCAAATGTGTGTACTAGCTTTAGCTCATTATCATATAACGAAAAATGAATTAATCAATCAATAAAAAACCTACAAACTACGCTGTCATTGTCACGATTGTGTCATGTGGTACTGAACGATAATAAGTGATGAAATTAGATATACATTCTTGTTTATTTAATAATGAATTAAATGTTTTTTTTCTTCATTAAATACCAATATAATTATTCTATTAACAGATGATCACACTATTAATACGTTCACCGTCACAGTATTCGAAATCAGATAAGATTTATTATACCAACCCAACAAATCTTGAAGCAAACCGGAAGTGCTATTTCATGTCAGGCATCGGTCATTTCATATAGAGTTGTGTATTCAGGGAGCATGATGATGATGATAATAATGATGATGATGATGATAATTGATTTTTATGGCCAATATTGTGCACATGATAGGCTAAATGGGCCTGATCGACCTCCAAAGGTAATGAAGCGAAATCAAAGATGAAACACCCTTCAGATATGCCCACACCAAGATTCGAACTCAAGTGGTAGTGATATGTGATCCAACGCGCTACCAGTTAGACCACGGAGGTGCCATTTACTATGATTTAGAGACCATGAGAAAAATATAAACATAGTTATAATTTTTTTCTTATGTTAGTTCAGAATATAAAATGAAAAGGATCCGTTATCAAATATCTCTTCTGGTTCTTCACACGCCCAGATAGCATGTCACGTGTGGCCCAATGGTGGTATAACAAGTGGCCCACCGGTCACTAACCACCACTGACCCGCTTGCGTTTTGTCCAAGAAATCCACCAGTGGCCCACTGGTGGCAAGCCACTGATAGCCCACTGGTGGCTATAGCTACTGGTCTGGTGGCAAGCCACTGCATGGTGAGCTACCAATGGTTAATTTTTGGCAAGATTTAGCAAATTATATTGCAATACACACAAGTCAAAACATATTTGAACTAATAATACATTCATATCCAAATATTGAATTTATCTATAACTGTTCTAATTTATCTACAACTCTTCGGGGATGACAATGTCACTCTGTAACTCATCTACAAGAATTTTGCGTCTCCGGCACCACTGAAAATAAAGATAAAGTATTTTTTTCTTATTTTAATGAGATTATCATACAATACTATAATGAAGAAGAATACAATCTATAATTTTGCACTTGGTTTTACCGGATAGCTCCAAGTATAAATTATCCAACATTTTCAATTTATGATTTTGTTGCTGCAGCACGACATCTTATTTATTGTACACTCACACAGAACACGCATCCCGTCAGCTATTTTCTGTATTCTATCATCACAGGCATTGGATCAAAAAATACACACATAAAAATGACAAATCGAGGGATTTCACAAACAACTGATCACCAGCTACATATGTAAATATTTGATACACAGTGTTATTCGTGTTATAATATACTTATTGATATTATTTAATGTGATGGAGTGTACTCACTTCAATCACAGTCGATATATTACTAATATTAGTTCCAAACTGGATAAGCCACTTCTATATTCAGCGAGAAATTATTTAAAACCCCGCATATATACAGATCTACGTCAGGTTAGCATCAGGGCACACGTATCCTGTACAATGATAGGCCTACTACTAATAATGATAATAATGTATATTTAATAAAGCGCCCTTACAATTAATATGTAATATAATAATACACCAAGTAATATGTCTGTACAAATTCTGTAAGTGATTTAAAAGATAAAAATTATTTATCGGTGAAAGCGAAGTTGAACAGGTGTGTTTTTAGAACAGATTAAACATTTTCAGGAGACGACGCATTTCTAATATCTGCCGGCAATCTATTCCACAAAGTGGGAGTTGCAACACTAAATGCACAATCACCATATGACTTGAGCCGGTCGAGACTCTGGCACCTGCAATAGTATCTGACTGGATGACCTGAGTTTTCGGGATGACTTTCTAATGGACACCAGTTCACACAGGTAATTTGGCGCCATATCATTAATAGATTTATAAGTTATTAATAAAATCTTGAATTTAATACGCTATCTAACAGGTAGCCAATGTAGTCTTCGAAGAATTGGGGTGATATAATCATATTTTCGAGTATTTGTCACTATGCGAGCTAAACTATTCTGAATACGCTGAATGCGATTAATGTTATAATTAGATATTCCATATAACAGGGAGTTACAATAGTCTATACGAGATGTAACAAAGGCATGAACTACAGTTACAAGTGATTCTTGTGTCAAGAATGTTTTTAAACAGTGGATGTTCTTAAGATGGTAGTAGGCAGTTCGGCATACTGATGTGACATGTTCATGCATGTTAATACAGTGATATATACAGCTGTGTGTCATCAGCATACAAGTGATATTTAACCCCATATCGCCGCACAATGATCCCAAAATGATGGGTATGCATTGTGAAAACTAGAGGACCAAGAACTGATCCTTGTGGTACACCAGATAACAAAAACTGAATGTCAGATAAAATACCATGAACAGACACTCTCTGGGAGCGTTGTTCCAGATAGGATCTAAACCATTCAAGTACTTTACCTGACAGGCCAAACATTTGATTAATGGTTTTACAAGGGCAGCTTTCATGGATCTTGGGAAAACACCCAGAGATAATGATTTATTAACTATATTTGTAATTGGGCTTATCAGAACATCCAGACAATCTTTCACAAGCCATGTAGGCATAGGGTCAACTGCATAGAAAGCTTTAGATGACTTTTTCAGCAACTGTCTGATATCAGTGTCTGTAAAAGGCTCAAATGTATCAATCATGGATATGCAGGACTCTTCTATCAATGGCTTACCCTTTGATACGATGCTGGAATGGAACCCACTATGTATATTTAATATTTTTTGACAGAAGAAGTTATTAAAACAATGGGCCATATCTTTATCTGAGTTGATATTATTTGGAAGAACAGTTCGACTTTTATGTAATAGTTTATTCACAACACTGAAAACAGTCCTTTGATTTCCCTTGGATGCTTTGATCTTTTTATTATAATATTCAGATTTAGCAGAGGCAAGGGTATTTTTAACAAGAAATTTACTGACCTTGAACATTTCAAAATGAACACACAAACTGGTCATGATCCACAGCCGCTCACAATACCTTCTGTGTCTCTTTGCAGCCTGTATGTTCTTATTATACCATGGAAGCATTGGTCTGCTTGGCATTTCCTTTGTCCTTAAAGGTGCATGTTGATCTATAATGTCTCTCAATGTACTATCATAGAGATCCACCAGATGATCCACATCATCCGGTGGATCCAATACCAGAGAAGAGACTCGCAGATCAGCAAGAAAAGCCTCCTTGTCAATTGACTTATATCTTCTATAACATTAGCTGAAACAGATTGTTTCTGTAAAGATACATTAACGTTAACAAGGAAATGATCAGACAGCATGGAAGACACAGACACACCTTTAATCAAATTGTCATCATCACGGGAGAAGATGACAAGATCTAAGATGTGACCATGTCTGTGTGTTCTTTCTTGGACTTGCTGCCTGAGATTGGCAGGTCTAGGAATGTCAGCCAGTTGTTTGGTATCTGCATTCCTCTGGCAATCCCAATATATATTGAAATCACCTAAGATCAACAGATGACCACTGTTGGTAGCAAGAGAGTCAACATATCCCTAAAATTCCCTGAAAAAATCTGCTGTTACTACACACAATGACGTAGACGTAGTCTATCTAGCTGGAGCGGTTGATATTCACAACGGCCTGACTGGCTCCGACGGTTGAGTGGAGAATTTTACGACCCGGGATTTGGATTATGTATTGGACTAGATCTGGTTATTGCCGCTAGTTGTCACCGTGCCACATGTTTCCACTAGTGGCCCACTTTAGGCTGGCTATCTGGGTGGTCATCTAACCAACCCAACCCTCGCAATTACCGAAATACTCAGAGACCTATAGAGCTGACTAGCAAACAAATACACCTGACTTGGTGTTGACAAAATACACCTGTATGAGAAAAGTCATAATCTCTAATTTCATATCAAACATCGAAATTTCAATACCGCAAGGGACAATATATGTTGTTATGGAGCAGGAGGCATTGACCATGGCTTGGACCCATGAGTGTGAGTCAGGTATTGAAGAAAAGTTGCACCAATTCATCAAAAATATAAAGTATCTCGTCGACAAAAACATTCCGATATCAGAACTACAATTGCAAAATGACACAAAAAGACTAATTATTTAATCTACATCAAAAGTTAGAGAGAAGGTATGAACGGAAGAAAGCTAATTTTGCACCTGATGACGCACCAGAAGAAGACAATATTACAAAATATACATTAAAATAAAGACATTGGGGAAATGGGAGTATCGTAGATTACAAAGAGAGTTTGAGAAGAAACTAGCAAAGGCGAGTAAGAAAAACAACATACCGGATACCTTTATGAGTTGTACAAACAATAAAGTGATGGACAAACGATTTGCATGAGAAGATATAGAAAAGAAACTCCCCAAGATGAACACAATCAAATCCTCAGGGTTTGATCGAGCTAGACCCAAAGTAGTAAAGGAGTTATAAGAAATCACTACACCTGATCTTCGGACAGTTCCTTAATCTAGAAAAATTACCAGTCCATGGGAAGATAGAGTTTCTATTCCTCATTTTTAAGAATGATAACATAGACGAATGCACATATTAGACGCCAGTGAGCGTAACATCAGTCATCTGCAAGACTCTAGAGTTAATTATCAAGAACCATTTCATGCATCATGTGGTTGGAAACCAGCTCCCCATGAAAAGCCAATATGGTTTCACCAAAGGTCTATCCTGTGTGACTCAACTGTTGGCAGTCCTGGACAAATGGACAGAAGCCATAGATAAGGGAACAATATGGATGTTGTGTATTTTGATTTTCCAAAGCATTCAACTTTGTTCCAGACCAGTGACTCCTCATGAAAATGGATCGATACGCTACATCAGGTAAAATATGGAAATGGGAAGAGGATTTTCTATTGTTGAGAAATCAGCAGTTAAGTCGCTGTTATTGATGTAAAGTAATTGGTGGGACTAGTCCTGAGTGAAATCCCTGGGGGGGGGCATTGCTTTTCATTTGCTTCCTAAATGGCGTGCTTGCAGTTGTCCACTCAAGTAAACAGATGTTTGCTGATGACATAGAAATATTTCGAGTAGTGAATAAGCCAAGCCAAGCTCATCTATGACATAATGATTCGATGGAAGATTGTTCCATAATAGCTGAAAGATTAAGCTGAAAAACTGAAAAGGTCATGCATCTTGGTAACTGAAATAAAGACTACATTATCGCATGCACAAAGTTAAAATTGCAGACGACAGAAATGGAAAGGGATCTCTGTTTGTATGATGACTCCACGTTAACAGTCAACACATATTATGAAAAGAAAATCAATATGGCTAACAGGCTCCTTGGTCTAATAAGGAGATGACATTTAAAT
Source organism: Paralvinella palmiformis (assembly GCA_025642065.1). Taxonomy (NCBI): domain Eukaryota; kingdom Metazoa; phylum Annelida; class Polychaeta; order Terebellida; family Alvinellidae; genus Paralvinella; species Paralvinella palmiformis. The sequence continues at coordinate 105,613 of JAODUP010000425.1, read as the reverse complement.
ATCAATCTTAATAATAAAATAATGAAGACGCTGTGCATCTTTCTTATGATACCACATCTTGAATACAACACATTTTGGTGTCTGGTATTCAGGAAGGATAATGAGCTGATGTAGAACGTCCAACATTATGCCCATCATTGAAGGATTTGTCATATGCTGAGATACCCGCTACTTTACAGCTGCCCAGACTTTAGTCTAAATGTGCTAGAGGTGACATGATATAGAGGTGACATGATAGAGATATACAATCACATATCTGGAATGTAGGCAGTAGATGCTGAGTCTATCAACCCAGATAAGTCACTCACCAGGGGTCAAGGTTCTAAATCAAGGAAAGAAAGGTCAACAAACAATATTAGACAACAATATTACAGTAACAGGATAATAAACTCCTTGATATGATACGATATGATATCTTTATTTCAAACTGTGCTGTGATGTGGAGAATATATATGTAGTGCAATACAAATATGACATAACATCAATTTGGGATCTACACCAAAATCAAGTGATATGTCGTGGATCAGGCCATAAATCTGTATATGTTGGTAATAATGCTAACCCACAAAACACATGTTTCAGCTTAGGGATACCCAAATTCCCGAAGAGAGGATTTGTATGTTTATTATACGTTATCTCACAGCTATCTCAAACCTATCTTGCCTACATGATTAATGTGATCACCTCATGTCAGTTTATTATCTATATCAAGTCTAAGAAATGTATCACAACTGACGTTATTTATTTGATAAGCTCCCATGCAGTGCTACATTTGTCATGTCAAAAATCCAATTGTGTGCCTCCATATTGAAATAACATAAATTGTGTTTTATGTATGTTCAAAGATAACTTACTGATTTAGAGCCGATCTTTTAGGACATAGATTTAGCGTATATGAAAACATATAAAACAACACTTCATTCATGTTTGTATGACATTTATTCACAAAGATACAGCATTTTAAAGATATTCCGGAATCGGATGGTGGCCATCTTGGATTTTGCCATTTGTGGTCGCCAGGGACAAAATTGGGCTTGGCATTATATCTAAATCATTTTAATACATATTAAGTAATGTTTGTACCAAATTTGCTGCTTTCGTCGCAAAATGCACAATTATTAGTAGATAGGAATTAATTAAAATAACTGATTAATTTAGAACTAATATCATCATAACCAAAGCTTTGTTTTGATTTGAGGGACGTAGATCTTGCTTTGAGATAGAAGTAGAATGGTTTATCAGTCACGGCAAGATACGATCCAAATTTATTTCCAATTTCCGAAATGAACTCACAAAAACTATTTACTATTATTTTTCGGTCTTTTATATTCGATCGCTTTGTTAATTTTAAACATTTCAGAGATACCACTCTTGTCACGATGTTTTTCCATTATTGTGTTAATTTTAAACATTTCAGAGATACCACTCTTGTCACGATGTTTTCCCATTATTGTGTTAATTTTAAACATTTCAGAGATACCACTCTTGTCACGATGTTTTCCCATTATTGTGTTAATTTTAAACATTTCAGAGATACCACTCTTGTCACGATGTTTTCCCATTATTGTGTTAATTTTAAACATTTCAGAGATACCACTCTTGTCACGCTGTTTTCCCATTATTGTGTTAATTTTAAACATTTCAGAGATACCACTCTTGTCACGCTGTTTTCCCATTATTGTGTTAATTTTAAACATTTCAGAGATACCACTCTTGTCACGATGTTTTCCCATTATTGTGTTAATTTTAAACATTTCAGAGATACCACTCTTGTCACGATGTTTTCCCATTATTGTGTTAATTTTAAACATTTCAGAGATACCACTCTTGTCACGATGTTTTCCATTATTGTGTTAATTTTAAACATTTCAGAGATACCACTCTTGTCACGATGTTTTCCCATTATTGTGTTAATTTTAAACATTTCAGAGATACCACTCTTGTCACGATGTTTTTCCATTATTGTGTTAATTTTAAACATTTCAGAGATACCACTCTTGTCACGATGTTTTCCCATTATTGTGTTAATTTTAAACATTTCAGAGATACCACTCTTGTCACGATGTTTTTCCATTATTGTGTTAATTTTAAACATTTCAGAGATACCACTCTTGTCACGATGTTTTCCCATTATTGTGTTAATTTTAAACATTTCAGAGATACCACTCTTGTCACGCTGTTTTCCCATTATTGTGTTAATTTTAAACATTTCAGAGATACCACTCTTGTCACGATGTTTTCCCATTATTGTGTTAATTTTAAACATTTCAGAGATACCACTCTTGTCACGATGTTTTCCATTATTGTGTTAATTTTAAACATTTCAGAGATACCACTCTTGTCACGATGTTTTCCATTATTGTGTTAATTTTAAACATTTCAGAGATACCACTCTTGTCACGATGTTTTTCCATTATTGTGTTTAATCAATTCTTTGTTTTATTTTTGATGTTTCTGCCGAGTAATAATTCTGTTTAGTAATATGGTTCAATTTATTGTACAGATTTCTGTATTTTATTAAGTCAATTTATAATTTGATTGATTTTGGTTTACCAATGTATTTTCCATGTAATTTGTTTCTGGTCTTTGCTGAATTAAATAAGGCAGGTGTCATCCAAGATTGTCTAATTACAGGTATAATGGTCGACTTACGACCTACACAACTTACGACTGTTTGACTTTACGACCGGAAGTACGACTTAAAGATGATTATAATGTTATTTACACAGTATAGCATACGTAAGGTAATTATAACATAGACCGACTTATGACTGGTCAAGGTCATAAGTCGACGACTACCTGTATATTTTTATAGAGTATGCGAACATTTTTCTGGAATATGCTGCCCGTTGAAGTGGTTATAGTGCACCATCACATAATGATTTTAAAGCCAGACTTGACAGACACTGACGTCAATACAGATATAATCAACACACGATACACTATGTTCATAATCTGAATAAATCAAACTTATACAAGTCTCTCGACCTGATACATGATCTGTGGCCTAATTAAATCAAAATAGGAAGATCATGAGTTCGAGAGTAACACTTGGCGCCGATAACAGAATACTAATGATTATAACAAAGTCTAGCAAATCAGAAATGTTGATAAGAAATTATTTTTTCAATATTGCCCCCCAAATTCCTGTTTTTGCCTGAGTAATGATAACATCTATAAAAATGGCCGTTTTAGATCTTATAACTAGTTGGTCATTCTCTAATTGTAATTTGTCTTTGAGATATCAAAGCGTCTATAGTCTGTCTACACACCATTAGGTTTAATGAGTGAAGTTAAATGTAGCTGAATCTCTCAATAGTAAAATATGTTATTTAATACTTTTTATTTCGCTCTTTATAAACAAGGTACGACAGCTGATTAGAGCAAGTTGGTTAGATATTATCACATTCGGAGATTCAACAATTTGAAGAAAATAATTGGTGAGAAATACTTAATGTTAGTTCAAGTAAAGTATTCGTGCAGTCTCGTTTTGGATCGGTGTAATATATTCCAGTCAAGGCCGGATTAAGGGGCCTCCAGAACCAGGGGGCCTCCACAACTAGGGCGGCTCCACAACTAGGGTATCTCCACATTTTTAGGCTGACCTGAATGACACACACGTATCAATCAAAAACCATTTCGTGAGCGTATTTCCAGTGAGATATTGTGCCGCTTGTGTAAGTTGCCTTACATTCACGACGTTAGAAACGTTTAACGTACACAACGTAACGTAAATAATGTACTTGCAAAAACATAAGATCCCGGGAAACGTAACCGTATCCTCGAACGTAATAATAATAATAATAATAATAATAATATACAAAATTTACATAGCGCCTTATATAATCTGTAAGAAGGTTACTCCAAGGCGTATGAATTGTACACAATCCATATTGTATTAGGGAGTGGTAGAAACAGCTAACTGGTTGTTTTCCTATCTCAGACATCGACAGACAAACATGGTTTTTTTCTTATTATTATTTTGTTTAGCTTATTTGTTCTCATTATGTTGGGGGGACGCGTGACTCAAAGGTAGCGCGCTAGACCAGATATAATAATAATAATAGCTGAAATGTTGGCTGTTGTTTTATGTGGCTTAACTACCTCAAACGAGGGAGACGCGTATGGTCTGTGATTTACTGCTTCATCAAAGGGACTGATTCTAAATAAGTTTAGAATAAAAAAAAAAATGGTATATTCGGCGGAGAAAACATTGCCAGTTGCCTGGTTGGATGAAGAACTCCTCCTATTGTAGTGCCACGGCCGGGATTCGAACATCCGATCTCCCGCACAACATGACCATGAGTAACAATCAATAGGTCCCGGATTCGATTGCCGTTCCCGGCAGACCCCAAATCTCTAAGGTGTTTTCATCCCTCCTTTCATTTCTTTCGGGTACTCCTTGGTCTCATTAACCTATATAATGTGTAGAAAAAGTACCTTAAAAGGACATATTTCTCGTTCTGTATTTAAACATGTACGTTTTATTTATTAATATAATAATTTATACTATATACAAGATTAACTTGACATTACAGTTAAACTGTAGTTTTACGTTATACCACTCTAAATAGGTCGAGTGGTTCACGCTACGCACTTTTCTACAAAGTAATTCCTCCACTAATCCGTTTGGGGCGCCTCCGTGGTCTAGTCATTGACTTAGCCTCATCACCTTTGGAGGTCGCTCGGCCCATTTAGACTACCTTGTGCACAAAGGTGGCCGTAAAACATCCATCATCATCAACCATCATCATCTACTAATTCGTTTGGATGTTGTTTTAACAATTTTATTTATTACACTAACTTAGTCGAGCTACAGACCAATAAAAGCTAAGCACGCAGTCAACTTGACCTACGCAGAGACAATGTATTGCAACCAAAAGAAGGATTTTCTTTGTTATTCAATGGCAAACAGTAAATCGGGAATAACTTCCTGACCCTCTGACGGATTGGAAAATAATTGTTACTCCAAATGCCGCCGAGACACGTACATAATTTATAATATATATATTTTTTTCTTTTTGCAGAATGGACAGGCACAAACGTCCTCGACATTATGAAAGTGGTGCTGTAATTCCGTACTGAAAGAGCAGCGAAATAATACTTTAATCGTTCATCAGCTTCAGAAACAGCTTCACCTTTAATACAACCAGAGCGGAACCTGTTGTTGTAGAAACAGCAGCCTCATCTTCTTCTGCCCTGTCTATGGTTGAAAATGAACAGAATGTCGAGAAAACACGCACTGTATCAAAGATTGATTGATTGATTGATGATCGATGTTTTACGGCCACTTTTGTGCACAAGGTAGGCTAAATGGGCCGAGCGACCTCCAAAGGTAATGAGACGAAGTGAAAGACGAAACAACCTTCAGATATGCCCACGCCGGGATTCGAACACGGGTGGTAGTGATCTGTGGTCCAACACGCTACCGCAAGACCACGGAGACGCCCGCACTGTTTCAAAGCAAGTGGTTCCAGAATATCATGCGATTATACAGGTTGATGACACCAGCTTATGGCCAGAGCGTATGTCGTAAGAATTAGTTGATTATTGGTCTGTGAAAGGTCCTGAGGATCTCCACACCAATGGTGTCAAGTCTTTGGATGCTAAATTCGCAATACAAATACTCGGTCGGAAATGTATGCCAGCTATGTTTGAGTGACCGAATCGAAATGGGGAAGTTGTTATTTGTTCTTAGCTTTATTTCTCTCCAGCAAATGGTAGAGTCTACTGCTTCTTTTCAAGCTAATGGGTGTTGCAAAATCCGAACTGACACATGATGGGTTCTGCGACTGGAAACACGTTAGTGATCGACTTGAAGTCCATCAGTAATCAGAAGATCACATTCAAACAGTTTTGTTAGCAACAAGTTATGAAAATAATTATTGTCTATAGATTGTGTACTTACACAAGAACGGGGTCAAATTGAATAATAGTGGCGTAGTCTTCTAATGCGACTTGTCAGTGTGTTTAAATTTACAGGTGAACCAGGCCTAGTTCTTCGTGGAGATGATGAATCAATCGGACCCCCTCATAATGGAAACTAATTAGGAATGCTAGAGCCTTTGGGGAATATGATGATTTCCTCATGCAACATATCCAGAATCATGCAAATCGTGGCAGTGGTCATACAAACTATCTGTCTTCAACCATATGTGAAGAACTAATGGCCAATCAGGTTCTGAATGAAATAATCTGACGCATAAAACAATCAAAATACTATTAATTTTCTCTTGATTCCACAGCTGATGAAGGTCATGTTGATCAATTGCCTTTCATATCTTCAGATACATAGAACATGATCCACCACTTGAACGATTTGTGAAGTTTTTGCCAAATCAAGGACACAAGGCTCAAGAAATGTTTGAAGAATTGATGAAATTCCTTGCAAACCATGGCATTGACATTCAGAATTGTCGTGGGCAATCTTATGAAACTGCCTCAGTAATTAGTCGGAAATACAATGGTCTTCAAGCTAAAGTGGCAGCAGAAAATCATCATGCGGTTTGGATAGCCTGTTCTGGACATTCACTGAATCTAGTAAAACAAGCAGCAGCTGAATGTTGTCAAGGAATTGTGGCAATTTTTTACTACCTTTAATTAATCTATGTCATTTTCACAGTTTCGGCACATCGTTATGATATTTTTGATCAGAAGAGGCTAAGCTCTCAATGTCTGAAAAATGTCAAGTTCAGAATTTTCTTCCAGCAATTGTTCAGTTTCTGAGTTCATTGGAGCAATGATTGGAAGCCGACGAAAAGACCCGTTCTCATTTAATTTTCTTGTGTGAACTGGACTCACTGGAATGAGGTGAAATGCATAGTAGGCGTACAAGGATGATCTAGTTCAAACATCTGGTGTAGAACTTATGCAGTTTGCAGCCTTCTTCACTCATTTTTCTAAAGATGATAAGATAGGGAGAGAACATATCCTTTACAAACTTTTGATGTCCAAGAAAGTCGCAGATACATTCCTAAATGTGAAGATAATGCTACGAATGTACTTGTTGCTAATGGTGACAAACAGTTCTGGCGAATGTTCATTCAACTGAGGTTCATTAAGAACAAACTTCATAATACAAAGAATCATGATAGGCTCACTCATCTAGCATTGATTAGTATTGAATATGACATTCCTAGAGATATTGACTTCGACAAAATGATCAAAGACTGCAAAATATTTGTAGGGCCTACTGTACTATATTCTTGTTATGATTGATCATGACTAACCGGTTTAGTTGCTTATTCAGATTCTTTCTACTTGAATAAATTGACTTTATCGATGACTAACTATGTCTTGTCACCTTTTATTTTTTGGTATACTAGGGTAAGGTGGTCATCCACTAGTTAAGGGTGCCTAGGGGCATCCACATATCTAAATCCGGCCCTTATTCCAGTCACGTGACAGTTTCCATTGAACGACACCCGTCGGTTTTATATATATATATATATATATATATATATATATATAAATCGTGGAGAGTTTCAACCCGTACTCAACCAGAACAGAACAGCTATTTTAAATGTGTTTCTTATACTTATTGATTATGCTTATGATCAAACACCACTGAGTGTTAGGTTTAGTTTTCTTTCAGGTCAATGTTTGTTTGTTTTATTGTTCGAGGAGAATCCCCAGACTGTCTCTTATTCGGCACAGCCTCTATGTTGGAGTGGTTGAGAAACCTCCTCCCCTACCACTCACAGGGGAGCAGTACGGAAAGATGGAGCCGAAATACCCTGAGGGTGGTCACTGACAGAGTGTTTTACGTCCTCATGATTTTTTTAACGTCCCCCTTTATTTTAAATAATTCAGTGAAGACGGCAGCGCCATTTAACGTGGTCAGCCACCCACGATGTTGTGAGCCGAGTAATTAATCTCTGGAAAAGTTTCCACCTCTTACTGGGTTCAAACCTGTGACTGTTGGCACCAAGTGCCGGGTGCTTAATCGCTAGGCCACCAGAGCTCACATTTCAGGTCAATGAACACCTCTCTCTATATAAACTCTCTAATTATGCCAAATACCATATAGATTTTTGATTATGCCACTAAAACCTTCCGAAACTAACTATGATACTACTGGCGCCACAGACAGATCTTGTGTGCTGTATAATAGTCTAGTTATTTTAGGCGGGAGAAATCGTCTGCCACCTAGTTTTGCCCATTGATCGTTTTCTTTTAGGTCGATGTTTTTGCCAGACAACTGTATTTTATTGAATTTTAAAGGAATTACCGTTATTCAATGTCAATGAAACGCAAACTCAACAGGTAAGTTATAAAGCTCATCAGACAATAAAAAGGTAGGCCTTATCGTATTCAAGAAAGTATTAAAGATCCATTTGTAAAGTGAACTTAGGCCTAATAACTATCTACACCATAGATATATATATATAGATCTAATTATAACAATTGATTACCAAGTTTAAGATAATCTCATTATATTATTGTATATTTAATAAATATTCATTAGGTAGCTGCTTTACTGATACTTTAAAACCAAACAATTATATAATGGCATAACAATCTAATTAAAGGTAATGTATTCCTTACCATCCCTACAGGTTTATTTACAATTACACTTATATGGCCTCATGCCATAGATTAAAGCGGGAGACTTCTTACTCGTGATCATAACAGTGTCCAGGAGGTTGAAGGGCCGAATCCCAGTTGTGTCACTATAAGTCTATAGTATTAGTAGGAGGAGTTTTTCATCCAGGATTTCGCCCGCAGAATATTCCGTCTATTGTAAATTATAAATTAGTTAAGAATTAGTCCTAGTGGTGAAGCAGTAAATTAGACCGTCACCGTCTCCCTCATAAGTGTAATTGCTGCGTACTATCATAATTTATCCGCGGGACACTATAATGCCCAATGCTGAAATATGCAATCCATCCGATATATGATATATTCACATATATATTTAATTGTTTTATTTCTCTTAAAAGTTTTGCTAACAAGCAAACAATCTTTATATCGTTTGGAAATATTCAACATTTAAGCCTTCGTTATTCATGTTGACTCGTAGGGGATTTGTAGCATAGGTTTCAATGGATTAAATAAGTGATTTTAAAATTAAACTTTTAACCGAGTGTAAATTTATTTAATCACGATTTTTTAATATTTAATGCAGATGCAAAGGGCAATTTGGGAAATATTATTTATAATTGTACCTGGGAATCAATCATATATGTATCAGCTGCATATTATTAAATTTAGAGTATTTTACATTAGAGTATTAACACCCTTTAAATTCGCAGGTAGTAAACATTGCACGATTGGCTGATTCAGAAAATAAAACAGTTCAGTTTCAATACAAGATATCATGCACAAATACCAATGTTACAGTAATAGGAATCACCCATTGAATTATAATCTATGTGATCATTGATTTGATCCATTCACATCGTCATGTTAGGTGGCAAAGGTTCTAAAAAAGAGGTTTGAGCTAGACAGGCCGGACCATGAAAGCCATGCAAATCGCGTTAAACGTTACTTAGTTTAGTGGCATATATCTATTGGATTTCTATTAAATGCAAAATTATGATCTGGAGATCACATCCCCTTAATGGACTATAAATAAAATCCAAATATAGCTGGCAAATAGCCTATATACAGCTTTTCAGTAAGACATTTATCGGCGACTACACACGTAAATCGCCATGCAACAGAGTGATTCTTAGCCTTCTAATCCAGGACAATATGGTGGCGGTCTATTGGTAGCGAGGTTGCACCTTCACTTATTATTGATTCGCCAGATACACATGACATAGACATTAGCTGGCACTTATTTTAGAGCAAACTAAGGAATATAATTAAAACATATACCAAAAAAAGATATTCCAACCAGATAAATGGGAAATTTAACATAATCAAGACAAATAGAAAAAAAGAAATTTGGAGCCATGGGTAATGAAGGAATTGCGAAATAAACGTTGGCTGGGATTTGCCTTCATATGTAAAGAATTAATCACTGATAGATATTTATTTTGACTCTTCTAGTTTAACACACACACACACACATATATATATATGTGTGTGTGTGTGTGTGTGTGTGACTTTCCTGGGTGTATCTGATACTCTATCACATAGTCACTGTTTATACAAATTCGAAAAACCTCAGACAAAATCGAACGGAAGGGTACTATTATTTATTATTATTTATCTACTATCATTCAAATAGAAGTGTATAAAATAGCCATTCAGAACTATCTAAAACCAAATTCTACCGAGAGGATTGTATAAAGGACAACTGAAAGCCTGGATTTAAAACCCCCCTGATTAAGCCCTTATTAATACCCGCCTGACCTCGCATCAAGTATTCTAACCAAGTCTGAGCCCCACATCTAAAAAAGCATGCTACTTACATGGAAGGCGTCCAAAAGTATTTTGACCCTACGTTAAACTGACACGTTATAATCATACCAATTAACTTCTCATATCAAACAGATACCACCATTAGCAGAAACTCTCACTTGAACCATAATTATTTTGAGTGCCTACACTAAAGACTATAGAGCGTGATGTCAGAAGAACATCACCACTGAATCAATCTATTAGTAAGGAATGTGTTTCTTCTCGTTCCTGTCACCACCAAAGTTGCTCCAAGAATGTACAACTACTTTACAATAATGGCTGACCCTATAGAAAGTTATTTATGCATGATAAAAACTCAGAATTTAAAAGGAACATTCATCGGTATTCATCTTTAAACAGACACGCGCGCGCGATCGCCCAGCATCATGACCCAGTAAGACTAATTAGTTCATTTAGGCCTGTTTTTTAAATACAAATCTTACGATTAGGATACTTTCTTGCAACCGTCTGGATTTGTATTGTATAGACTATATAAATGTTAATTTTGTTCTTGCAGTCCTCCTAAGCCAACTCGGTTATTACAGTCTTCCATTCCTTTCACCACATTGCAACATTTGGTACCAACAACAAGCAAAACTGATGTTTCACAAATGAAAATCTACGAACCAGATAGTGGTATGAAGCTCACAGTTATAATATCACCACGCCTTATCTGTATAATAATTAATTATATAGCTGATTATCCATTTATAAAATGTATATCCTATCATATGTGATGGAGCCAATAATGCAGTAATACAATTTGCCCTTTCAACATGAGAGTTATTGAATAATCAATACACGATCTTCCAAAATGAATCTGAACGTATAAGGTAAATGTTCAAGTTAAGTATTTGTACATAAATAATTCTTATTCTGGCTTTAGATGTTATTAGTTCCTATACTCTTGAGGGTAAACTTATGGATCAAGCTCTGGAAACAGTACGGAGTCTACCAGAAGTATGCCAACAGGTGGCGGTTCTACAGGGAAATCAAAATGTTGAATTAAAACACCAACAAAAAATACTAACCGATAGACAGGTGTATAATCATAAAAACTGTGTGTGTGTGCGCGCGCGCGTGTGTGTGTATGTGGGTGTGTGTATTATACGTGCGCACTTGGTGAGTGCTAGCCATGCTTAATATATTTGAGTCAGATGAAGTTTTAATTATCTGGACCAGATCAGATTTGTTATGAACTGAGAGATGAAAAAAGATGGAAAAGAGTACAGTATTATTTTATTTTATAACTACTTAGTGCTTTGACAATCAGAAATAAGTAGAAAATAATATCTGATGCATAACGTTATTTCAACCTTCTTTCAATATTCTTTCAGGAGAAACTTGCTGCCGGTAAGAATGTGTACCCTTTAATTGTATTTTAAAGTTAACAAGTATTATATGTCCATTATATATATATTCTTTGTCTTTATAAATACTTTGTTTCGTGGCATGTCCTCCGTACATCACTCAGCCTATGAACGTCGCTTAAGAACGAAGGAAGAGGTTAATAGCATACAGAGAAAGATCTATATGGCAGAGGAAGATCTAGAAATTCTTAATGTAGCAATCAATAATATCTCGTCAGGTAAACTATATATACACACACATACACGCACGTACACACGTGCAGGTAAATACACAAGCTCGACCGAACCTTAAACAACGGAACGAGCACATATACAATGTTACATGTGTGAAAACTGCACCTTGATTTAGCTTTAGAACATTAATATTAGGGTAGTATATTTGAAGCCATCACATTGTATATTACTGCGCATGTGTGTGTATTTGTGTGTGCATGCGTGCGTATGATATATTGCACATCATACTGTACGCACACATATATTTATATAAACACGTACTGAGTTACAAGTAATGTATGTACGTCGTACTACACTTAAAACAGAAATCATCAAATTGGTGGCCACGAAGTGTGATCTGGAAATTGAGCTAACAAATAAACAGGAGGAACACAATAGAATAGTATTGCTTCTGGATCAATACAGACTAAAGATAGCTGACTATGAAAAACTTGTCACGGAAGAAGCTAAATCATCACATTTGTTCCAAGCAGTAATTCAATGTAGGGAGAATATAAACAAGCTTCAAGAACAGAGTAAGAGAACTTTCATTTAATTGACCAACGCCGATGATTATATATATATATATATAATTTGGTTACTGAATGTTTTGAACGTGCTTGAATAAGTGAACGAGTCAGCAAATGAAGCAGTTATTAATAGTTTCCTTGTAAGCAAGTGTTCTATAACTGAAGATTATGTACACGTAGGTACCTATTTGGATGTATAACTGCAGAATTTTGAGGGAATAATGTTACATTTAATGTTTTGTTATCTTTGAACTGAAAATCGAAGAGAACAGTTTGAATTCCGATACAAAGAAGATCAAACGGCTACAAGAAGATTTACAACAATATAACAACATATTTTTATCATTGCAAAAAGAAGCCAAAACAATCCAAGATCAAGTATATCTTCAACTATATATTTTAACTGCATCTTAATCTTTGTTTAACTGAATAAAAATAACTATCTGATGTTTGTTTGAGTTGTACAAAATATAGAAATTTCTAACTTTCATCACCAATATATATATTATATATATTAATACTTTCAGATAGAACAAATACAAGTTGAAAAGACAACAGTGGGAAAGTCAATTGAAGTACTTCATGTAATTATCTAATGAGAATTACATTGCTGATTAATTAAATCAGGAATGAGAAACAATAATGATAATAAATCAATAATAAATTCATTAACAGAGTAGAAACTGATACAATTATATTTACACTTTCATCTTTAGAAGCGCAATGCTGCAAAATTAACCCGATTTCGTAAGCGCCTACATGAAGTACAAGCTCGTAATCGTCATTGGAAAGATGAAGCGGCTCGACTGAAAGTAAAGATAAACGACCTAAAAAATCAGGAAAGTATTTAGTTATAGCAGCCATTTGCTTAAATGCATATTTAATGATATCATAATGATATTAATAACTCATTTATCTTTGCTTAGTAAAATAAACATTAAAACACAAATTGTTAGTTGAACTATTGTAAACAGTAGTATTTGTAAACATTTGTTTACTCCCACAAGGAAGACATCCAACAACATAAATCATTAATATACAGTAATCTCTCACTGATAATAAACATTGTCGTTAAATCCACATTCTGGATCAAGTGTTTTCATCTGGTGATTATTAATTAAGCATACCTGGGGTTGTTTAAATCTTATATTTGACCACGTAGTCATGAAGACTGTAGTTGATTAAACTGGTTTATCCTTGTGTAACATCGTCATAATACATTTTAGTCAATTAAAACGTCTTCTCTTCAGTGTTATTTACATAACGGCGAAATAAACGTACTTTGCAAAACTTTGATACTAGAGTCATGAGATCTACATGTATTTAATATTCCATTATGATGTTGTTTTTCACAGGGATGTATGTCTCAATGTCACAGAATCATGTGGAACCTATAGATAATCCCCCTCCCCCCCCCAAAAAAAAACCCACTTGATATAACTCAAATACACTTACACCATCACTAACTATTCTGCATTATGGCACAACCTCCATTTCTATAAAATTCTAAATTGCTATCAATCTATCCCATTTATACAGAAAACAGAAATCCATTATTTATGAATAGTAATAATAGTGTACAGTGAAAGTTTATAATAATAAATGATATACATCTACTTTGTTAAAGATGTAATAATTCAAAATTACAAGTCATACTGACAAATAGATTCAAAATACTGACATTTAGATTCAAAATAACATTAAAACTAACATAAAACTACTTTTATTACAAAGGGCGTCATAATTGCATTTATACCTTGGCACATTATTTTGGGTTTAATAATTAATACAATATTGGAATATATTAGTGTTTAATTATAAGATGCTTAGCATCATTAAAATTGCATTCGATATTAATCATTAATATTATAAAACAAAGATCGCATACTAATATGCACTGACGTAGAATACTTCAGCATAAAATATTAGATCTAGACGTACGACTATCTTTGTACAACAATGCTTTGACATTTATTGATAGAGGGTTACTAGGGGATACTAAAGTGGTTTTAGTGTTTGTTTAATTATATTTATGTAATAATAGTTAGTATTCAGATGTATATTTTATATTCTAAATTGTATATAGCTACTGCAAACGGCATATGCCTATGCAATTCAACCAAAAATTGTAACTTTTATCGCCAATATATTCTCTCTTTTATACCTTGATACCAGATACACGGAATACTGATGGTACAGCCTGTTAAAACCTCCGGTCAACTCTTGTTTTCTGTGTAAGATATTTCTTAATAAACGGATCACGGCAGGTTGTAATGCTCCATAATCCAATGTTTATCTAATCAGCACCTGAATGTGTTTAATGTATGACTGTCTACTACATGCGCTGATAACCCGTTCCAATCGTTTGTGACTTTCTGCCTTAATATATTTGGCCTCAAAATATTGAGCGGCGCTTCATTAGATTGAGGCTATGCCGTCTGGTGTTTGAAATGTCAGTCAGCGAGAAGAATTGGTTATATTCCACCCTGTCTATACCCTTCAGGATAATAATAATAATAATATACAAAATGTATATAGCGCCCTATATAACTTGTAATAAGGCTACTCTAAGGCACTTGACAATAAATAATTCTATGGATGTAACAGATTTACATCTTTAAAAATACATAATTCTTTCCAGCCAAATACGTAACATATTCAGGTAGGAAAAGCTGAAACAAAAAGATTAGTTTTTATCTTCTTTTTGAAGGTATCAAGGGTCTTGCACTTTCTGATGGTTACTGGAAGATTATTCCATAAGGTTGCAGCAGCCTTTCTGAAACATCTATTACCGTATGTCACTCCACGTGTTGTTGGTACGGCTAAGAATGCTCCAGATTCAAACCGTAGATACCTTGTCGGCTGATACGGAACGACAAGTTCCTTTAAATACTGAGGGGCCGTCCCTTGAAGTGCCTTAAAAGTGTACAACAAAATCTTGTACTGCGACCTATATATAACCGGAAGCCAATGCAGGAAGTTCAAGACTGGTGTTATATGTTCTCTTTTATGAGTGCGAGTGACTAACCTGGCAGAAGAATTCTGTACTTTCTGTAGCCGTGTCATCAGTGTGCTTGGAAGACCATACAGGAGAGCGTTGCCGTAATCTAGCCGAGAAGTAATCAGGGCGTGTGCCAGTGTTGTGCAAGCATCCAATGTGATGTACCGCTTGATATGACCAATATTACGAATTTGGTAATAACAGGCTTTGGATATTGCATTTACTTGCCTCTTGTATCAAAATATACTCCTAAGTTCTTCACTGACGATGCTACAGAAACAGTATTATTACCTACCTGAAGCCGTAATTCCTCATTCATCCTAACCTGATGTTTTGGGTTAAAGATAATGAGTCTTTTCCTCGTTTAACTTAAGCATGTTTGCACTCATCCAAGTACTGATATCAGCCAAACAAGCTTCCAATTTCTTTGCAACGTCGGACCAAGTTGTTTTGGGCATGATCGCCATATAAACCTGGGTATCATCTGCATAACAGTGGTAAAGCAAATTATGTCGGCTACATATCGCACCAACTGGTTTTGAATACAAACAGTTCTTACGTGGTCCAAGTACCGATCCTTGTGGCACCCCAAAATTCAGGCACTTACCTTCTGATGTCGTCATTCCTATGGCAACACACTGAGATTTGTCACTCAGATAAGATTTGATGCAGGAGAGGGCACTTCCACTTACCACAAACGAGTGCTCAAGGCGCGTTTGAAAGATCTTGTGAT
Source organism: Paralvinella palmiformis (assembly GCA_025642065.1). NCBI lineage: Eukaryota > Metazoa > Annelida > Polychaeta > Terebellida > Alvinellidae > Paralvinella > Paralvinella palmiformis. Next base: position 89,416 of record JAODUP010000425.1, on the reverse strand, counting down.
CTATGACATCGAAAGCAGCAGATAAGTTAAGCAGAACTAATGCCGCCATACTCTTGCTGTCTAAAGCTTCAGCCATGTCATGATGGATTTTCAGGAGCGCTGTCTCGGTAGAGTGACCTGTACGGTAAGCTGACTGAAGATTATCGATTACCGCTTAGCAACCAGCTTCTCCAGGATCTTCGACAAGAAAGGCAGATTAGATAATTCCTCTTTATCCAGATTTGGCTTCTTCAGCAGTGGTCCAATATTGGCCTTTTTGAAAGAAAGCGGAACCTTGGACTCCACCAGTGATTTGTTTATAATAACCGTAATCAAAGGTAGTAGGTATTCCAGCACTTCTTTCAACAGGTATGTAGGTAATGGGTCTAGTTCAGAAGATTTTGAGGGAGACTTAATGATAATATCATGTACCTCGTATTGAGTGGCAGGCACAATTTTGTCAGAGGCTGTCCTTCAAATTTGATATCAGCGCTCATCACGACAACGTCGCTTATTGGAGATTTGTGATTATCAATGTTGTCTCTAATGGTTGTAATTTTCCTCATGAAGAAATCACTAAACTTGTTGGCCAAGTGCTCATCAGATGAACAGCTTGGCAGGATGATTTCAACTTTATGTCCCATCACATTCTTATTGATTCTGAACAGACATTTTTACTGTTCCCACATTCCGCTATCTTGTCTGAAAAATAATAAGTTCTCTTGGATCTCATGAGAAGCTTTCCTACTTCACGACATCTTTCTTTGAATAGCTGATGATGGATCTCCAGCTTTGTTTTCCGCCACAGTCGTTCAGCTTTCCGACGATTGTGTTTTCCTTCTCGAAGTTCTTCAGTATACCTGGGAGCATTTGGCCTCAGGGTTATAGTTTTTCTCTGCAGAGGGGCATGTTTATTGATCAAAAACTTAACACCCGAATTATATGCTTCCACAAGGTCATCTACAGCGCCACTTGTACATAATAAGGTGGCAAATGATTTTATGTCCTCAATGAAATCTGGCACAGAAATAACACAATGCCTGCGGAAAGGATCTTATACACCTGAAGCATGTCGCCTCGTTTACTATGATACCACAAAGATGGAAGTCTTATGGCTTTTAATCTATCTCTATATGGCAGACTTGTCAAGTTTCGTATCAACTTTGTGGCTCTCCTCTGGATTTTTCGACTTCAAGCTTGTCGCGTCAGAATCTTGGACATCAGATTACATTTCCATATTACAAATGAGGGTGAATGGCCTGGGGATTGTCGTCTCATCGATGCAGGTGAATAATAAGTCCAAGCATTATCGATGCTTTATTCACATGGACACATGCATATGGAATTTCAGATCCGGTCAATGGTAACACCTAAGTTCTTTGTTACTGCTTCCATTGAGGTATTTCTCATACTGTACTAATAACATGGGTTTATTGAGCATAGATTGAGAGCATTGCATTAAATCCCATCTGCCATTTCTGGGACCAGTCAACTAACCGATTTAAGTCATCCTGGAGTTGTAGACAGTCCTCATGGGAACGTATACCATGGAAGAGCGTGGTGTCATCTGCCAATAACTTTGCAGTACATGTGACATTATCAGGTAAGTTTAATCAAAATAACGAACATAATTGGCCAAAGTACGCTGCCGAATCCTGCCCAAGTAACTTAAAATTAATGACAACGCGTTCACATATGCCTGAGAGGAAGTTCTCAATCCAGTTGAGGAGGCCGCCTTTTATGACATATGTCTCAAGTTAATTAATTAATCTCCCATGAGGAAAAGTATCGAATGTTTTTCTGAAATAAAGGTAAATGACAACCATCCAGTTTTGATCCTTTCTTGTGGATCGGTGTTATGTGGACACCTTTATTGAGCTGGACAGTTCCTTTAGTATCCGTGGATGGAATCCGTCTGGGTCTGCTGACTTCAACATTCAACTTATTTAGTTTCTTCTCAACCAGATCAGGAGTAGCTATTATATCTTTGAATGTAACACCTTCCTGTCGCTCATTCATGATATGTATGGTGTGAAGTACTTGTTTAGGATTTCTGCCTTTTCATGAACTAGTGAGGCTACCATCCTCTTTCTGTATGTCAACAATGCCTGTTTTGTTCTTTAGCTTGCACTTACATAAATCTGTTGGCTTGTTCTTCAGACTGCCTGCCAGCTTCCGTTCAAAATCTCTACACAAGTTTCTTGTCAGGATAGTAAATTAATTTTTTCTCAGTAGTTGCACAGATATAGTCCATACGATACCCAGTAAGCCGATATCATTTCCATACTTGCTGCTTCTTTTTATGCTTTGTTATGGCTTCCTTGGTCATCCAGATTTTTCTCCTTTTGTCTTTACTGGGAACTGATTTTAGTATGTATTTCCTCATTTGGTCATTTAACGTTGAGGCGAAAAACGTCCATGCATCTTCTGCTGTTAGTGCATTTACATCAGTTTCCCAATCCATTTCCAGTAAATTCTGATTCATCTTTTTGTAATCATCTTTATGCTATTGGAAACGAGGTTCCGCCCTTTTTCTAGTTCTGTTAACCTTACTGTAAATTGCATGTGATGATTACATGGTCGGTCAAATCCTATCCTGCATGATATTTCACATAGCTGATCATATTGTCTTCACTGAGGAGGAGGTCAAGTATAGGTGGGTTCTGCCCAAGTCTAAATCTAGTAGGGGTATCTATGTGCTGTATCAAGTATGTATCTCTCACAACGTCCAGGAATAATTCACTACGATGGTACATACCTTTCTCAGTGGTCTTGGTGTTCCAATCAATTTCTGGGTGATTAAATTCTCATAATTATTACATAAACTGTCAAAAGCATATTTTGATATCATGATAATCATATACTGGTGTTGTTTGTAGCCAAAATCAATTGACCTGATTGGTCTGATATTTGTTTTTAGAGCTCTTGGGTTGGTGCTTGTGTATATATGTGGTTAACCATGCATGCAATGGCAGTGGCTTAACTTAATGATCCTCCATGTGGTAAGAGCTCGAGATATCTGCTAATCTGATTCTATTAGTCCATCTTATAGCTTTCACATTAAATAATAGTTACACTTGATTAGTTTCATGGGTGGCTTCATTACAACCAAAGTGGATATAAGGTGGGGAAACCTTGAGTCCAGACCATCACCTAGCAGCATTGATCATAAGAAAATTATCATTCCAACTAGACATCATAACCCCACTTCCAGAAAGACCCTTACAAACACCGACAACAACAAAGAAGGCAGATGAGACCCCATCTATGGACTAGTGGGTAAGAGCGTGGGACTTCTGTACCCATGTTTCATGCCGTGACCTTATAGTAGGAGAGGTTTTTCATCCAACCAGGCAACTGGAAAGGTATTTCTCCCCCGAACATAACTTTGTTTAGAAAACTGAGGTGCCACCACGTTAAACAACTGCCATCATAATAATAACATAAATCAGCAGCACCAGGTGGCTGTGCCCAATAAGCAACAGCCAGGGGTCTCTACCCCAAACTTCAACAAGACATCAAAAGTATATATTTGTCATAAAGGTATTTACGACAGGTTTATGACCCTGTCATGTCATAAACAGGTTTACGACTGTCATAAACCCAACCCTGATTTAACTGGATTCATATACTTTCCTTTCAGATTGTGTCTGTTTTAATTTCATGCGCTTTCAAGGGGAGGTGTTTAGCAATATACACTACTACACCTCTGGCTACCTCTTCTATGTTTGTATGCAGGTCATACCCATTTAATGTGAATTTTTGCTTACTTACAGGGCGTGCTTTGTCCTCATAGAATAAGTCGTTGGTGCTGAATATATATATATATATATATATATATATATTATTCAATTAAATCCATACCGGTTCACACAATGTGCTCATGGTCCGCCATTACTTAACTTTCTTCTCCCCGCTGACCACTAGTCACCTGACCTTCATTAGCATATTACCCATTTATCCCCCTGAACAACTCTACTGTTAAAAGAAAACAATTACACCTGGCGAACTTTGCCACACTTATGACTACTTTGGTGTACTTAGGACTTACCCCGATGATCCCAATGATATCCGCCTTCCTCTCAATTACTAGTATCTGACTGAAGTTTTCTTATCTTGTTTGTTAAAGTATCAGCATTAGTATACATCAATATCAGATTTTCTTACCTGTAAAATTGGTATCATTTAGTCACTGCTGTGTGGTGGGTGTTCTTAGTATATGTGTGGCACATGTGACCCTCTTTGTATCCTGTCTGACACCTGTGCTGTTATCTTCTACTTGAATGGATGTCATATTAGCCTCATGAGTAGTTATGACATGATCTACCTTGGTGATTATTTGGCTATCTCGAATAATTATATTCATCTCACTGGTATCTCTCCTCGTTTTCAGTTTTTTTAACCTTTTCTCTTTCTGCTGGTGCTATATAGAGTGATATATAGACATTTGACCATTTATTTGTGTGTCTCAGAGATTTAGCCACAGCAAGTATGGCTCTTCTTCTTGCTGATTGTTGAAAGGTTTCCATTATGAGACGTGGTTTGACAATCTGCGCTCTCCCACCTAACATGATGAGCTTGGTAATTTTCACTCCATCCACATTTATACCTTGGCACAGCATATCTTCAACTCTCGCAATGTATTGTTCGCTGAAGTATCTTGTTTGCTTTCCGGCAGATCATGAATGGCGATGTTTGCTTTCCTCTGGTCACTATCGGTGTATTCATCAAGTATATGAACCGCTTGCTCCCTCTGTGCTGGTATCTTGTCGATGGTGAGGGGGTTGGGTATATCAAGGACTCTGGGACCTAAACTTGTTGTAGCCTTATGTCCCACTGGGGACTAAGAGGATTAAATAAGTAAATATTAACCGATTGTCTCTCCAGAATATTGACCTTTTGGTTCTGCACTCCCAGGGGCTGGTTATTTACCATAGGGGCGGTTTCAATTATTCGTCCTTTTAACCACGGCTAGCCATTTCCTTTTAGATTTATCTGCCGTGTTGGTATACTTCATATCCCGCTCGAGATCTCCTTCCTTTAATGTCGTTCAGAAACACGTTATACGGTTATAGCCTATAGAAATCAACCTGTTTATAACACTATAACAGATATCAATAATGTCATCAGACACTATCCTCGATGAATAAAAAATTAAATTATATGAACATTATATTTATTACACATCTATATATAAAGATGGTTAGCATCAGTTACAAACCTTAATAATTATAATATATTATTTGATCTTACCGTGATACATCAATTGTTATATTATTGCAGTCACCAGCCTTTCCTTTGTATGTATATAAAGAAAATAAAACACAAAAATATCAGCTGCATTTTCTAATATTTTTAGGTTTAAAACAATTATTTGGGTGACAACATATCCTATAAATATATTAACAATACGATGATCAGGTTATTTATAATTTGTATTTAAGATCGGATCTGTTATTGTTGTGTAAGTGAGTGATCCTTTTAGTTTATATGCTGATATCATCTGGGATATAATGTAGAGGGATATGGAAATGGAATGATAAATTCGAAGCCATTTATTGATGGCTGAAACATCTCACAGACAGAATCAACACTGATACTCGATACTACATATACACATTTTAAATTATAAAATAGTAGATAATATATTTCTTATATGTATACATGGGACAGTTTATTAGTGGGTTTACGCTTTGTAGAAGACTTAGATTTAAGTTTTAAACGGCAATTTGATTATGTATGTCTCTATGTGAACCACACGTTATAACTTAAAACTGCTCACTTATAACAAGGATAATATATGATATACCTGATAAAGAATTACAATCTGGTATAACATTGACTAAAGATTAGATCTGACAAGAAATAAGTTAACTCTTTTGCTTACACTTAGGAGCCACTTCAGAAGATGAATTTAGCAGAGCTTTAAGTAAGATTGAGAGTAAGATTTATGCTATTTTGATCTGAACGTTGGCTTGTGTATTTTGGGACAAATAATTCATTCTCACACTTTATTATTATTTTTAGAGACAATCTGGACCACAATATAATTAATTCCATCATTCAAATGTACCTGCATGAGTAATCAAACTCAGTCACAAATCAATTATTAATGAGTGAATACCACTTTGGAAAGGTTATTCGATCCAGACACTAAACGAGGAGCTATTTACAAATTACGACAACAGAGTGGCTTCCACAGACACAGAATCAATTGCCTGCGTGACAAAATTAAGGTCAACGTATATTTGTTGAACATTTGCATATAAACAAATGCTTTGTTTATTCATCTGCGACGAATTACAGGTTTAAGGCCACACTGATAGGTGATGAATTAATGTTATGATATCAGAAAACTAATAAACTTGAAGATTATATAGGGTATTCGCATTTTGAAATAAACCGAACTCTATTCTAAATCCTGTTTCACGCCATTTCAGTTACTTGCCAAATAGAACACAAAATCAGCTTACTACACTTTAAATCATGACCCCATAGACTTACCAAAGATATTATAAACAGTTACTATATGGGTTTTCTCTTCTAAATAAGCTACCCTAATAAGGTAAATAATAAAATATATTTTGTTGTATTGATCCAAAAAGTTAATATCATACAATAACGATCGTCGTGGAGATGGTCATAGAATTATAATAAAATATGATATATCGTTTATTGATGTGCTTAGGAAGAGAAAACATGACTAAGAATAAACGAAAAGAGGATATGATGCCACATAGAAGTGTGTGTAGGGGTGTGTGTGTGTACGAGTGTGTGTGATGCCGAAAACGGGAGGTTCACTACTTAATCCAGAAACATCATTTCAGGATTTTAAAATGAGGATACCTTGGAAGGAGATCATCCGACAAAAAGACGACAGTTATAAGTACAAAATACGTAACAAAAGTAAGTACATTAAGAGTATTTTTCTTGTATCTTGTGTGATTATGTACCAGAGATGCGCCTTTCTATATACAATATGTTTAAAATCGGAATACACTTATACGAAAAAATGTTTATCACTTTTAGTGCCAGTTTTTGCATTATTTATCTTCAGTAACTGTTCATGGAACGAAATCAAAGGTAGAAGACTGAGTCATCAAGAAATGGAGACCAGGAGTTTGACTAGGGCGCCACAATACACAAACACCATAATTAGTTATTATGATATGAATTATCAAGAAGGCGAAGAGAACTTACCTGTAGATCACGTGAAGAGGATTATCTTTAGATATATAGCACCATGTTTGATATTTTCGGGGATCATTGGTAACTTATTATCTTTAGTAGTTCTTTTGAGCAAACAATTCAAGAAGGTTTCATCATCATCAACATTTATCTTGAGTGTCCTCGCTCTGACTGATATAGGAGTATTGAGCTGTGGATTGATGCGTCACTGGATCTTAAATCTGACGGAAGATCGTGTTGATGTTCGTTGTTTGAGTGTTTTTAGCTGTAAAGTGCACGTGTTTTTAACGTATTTCTTACCCCAGTTGTCCGCCTGGTCGTTGGTTCTACTGACGTTTGAGAGGTTTGTTTCGGTTAAATGGCCGATGAAAGCTAAACAGATCCTCAATAGATCTCGGATGATTACTGCTTGGACGATAATGATCCTTACTCTGACGATCATCAACTCTCACTTCTTTATCACACAATCTCTGGAGCAGATAGATATAAAAGATTATGAGGATAACACCGAGACGTTGGTGTTATGTAGTTCAGTGAAGGCCATATATTTCGTGAATGTCATCTGGCCATGGTTAGACTTGGTTATGTTATCTATTATACCAACGATGAGTATTTTAACATTTAACATCACTCTATCTCTAGAGATAATCCAAGCTCACAGAAGAAGAGTAAGTCAGATGCGGGTGAAAGAAACTGACGAATCCTTGTCCATAACTGCCATGCTCATCGGGATCAGTGTACTATTTCTAGTCACCACCATTCCGGTGTCGGTGTACTTTATCTGGATCCAGTACAACTCCGACGACACGTACAAACAACTATTCACTACATTAACGGCCTATTCAATAACGAATATTATTTACTATTTGAATAGTTCGGTTAATTTTCTCGTTTACTGTATCAGTGGTTCCAAGTTCCGGAATGCGCTGGTTGCTATATTTCGCTGTAGGTAGTGTAAGTTCTGGCAAATATATATAACTCTTCTGTAAATAATTCTAACGTTTACAAGTCAAAACTATCGAGATCAGTTAGATCGATGAATAACTGTGTTTTTTTAAATCTTCTTACATGACGTTGTAATATATTGATATCTGATATATACATTCAAAGACTCCACGATATATCTGTTTCTGATGACGATATTATTTCTAAATAAATCTATAATATTTATGCGACCAACTACACACATTAGAGGTGGCAAGTTGTATGAGATTTTAAATATTTATATTCCCAATAATATATTTGTAGTATATAATAATTTGTTTATTAATAAATTAACAATATTTGTATAACTTTTTTTAAAAACACCTTCAGTTGATGAAAATAACAAGAGACTTAACTTGTATAAATTAACTACTAAAGTTATCTAGAGTTAAATTGATGTCGGATTAAGTCTTTTTACAACTTACCTAAAGAAATATTTAATCAAAGAATTTGATGTACGTGAATAATAGATTAATACTAGTGATAGCAATTAATGTCATTTATCCTTTTAGTATCATACATAGTCAGATTATTTCCGTGGTGTCGATGATAAAGAATAAATAATTTTAACATTAGAAAACAATTTTGTAGAAGTTGTGCAGATCATTGAACTTTGTCAAATTAAATCAAGTTCAACATGGATGTTATTCAAATACGAAGTCAGGTGTATAGTCTTTTGAATATTATTAATTACAGTCAGTTTGGAAGAAAACAAGAAATATACTGAGAATTTGTTTTACTAATATTAACTATTATAATAATTATTATTTACACAAACTAAATCAATTTTTTTCTTACTTAAGGGTGGGGAGTACGATGGTCTAAATGATAGTGTGTTTGGTCAAATACCTATAGCATGTGGGTTAAAACTTCAGCCAGGCTCTGTGTGAAGGTTGTTTCATCTTTTAATTGGATCCATTATATTTGATCTAAGTGTAATAAGTCTATCATAAACGCAACGATAACCGTTCATGATTTTCACCATTAAATGGAACAAATCATTTGGTCAAATTATACGAAATAAAGCACACACCTAATATACAAGGTATGTCTTGTTTATAATAAATCAAAACATTTGTCTATAATGAGTATTTGTTAACTAAACAATGTACAAAAATACATTCCATTAATAAAAGATGTCTATATCTACATTTGTACAACATTATATCTTTGGTCTAGTAGATAATTATGTTATTAAAATCAGTAAAACTGCACACAAATAGTTTTAATCACTTAAAATATGATGCATTGATCGTACACTGTTACCTTGTAGATTTATATCAGTACCCAAATGGGCCTTGTTTACATCTGTGTTGATTGAAGAATACCCTAGATAAACAATGCTTTACTTTTTTATCTAATAACAACACACACACACACACACACACAGAGAGATACAGACATGCACACAGTTTAAGCTATTAATAGTTTAATTGACAGCTGTATTCTTACTCTTGTCATCTCGCTTTTTCTTGTGTACCAACGCACCAAGACCTCCAAATAGAATTAACAAAACTGGAACCCCGAGGCCTATAGATATTATAATTATTATAATTAATGATATCTTTTCAGAAGGTACCTCACCGTAACCGAGGATGAATGACCTACAACAGAAAGGAAAATCACATTTAAATCATAATTATAAATAATTTTATAATAATATAAATAATTAATGAAATATTAAACTTCTAGAAGTAACTATCAGGAAAGTATGACAAATGCTCACCAATAAAGTGGGAGATAGGGGACAAATGCCGACCAATAAAGTGGGAGATAGTGGACAAATGCCGACCAATAAAGTGGGAGATAGTGGACAAATGCCAACCAATAAAGTGGGAGATAGGGGACAAATGCCAACCAATAAAGTGGGAGATAGTGGACAAATGCCGACCAATAAAGTGGGAGATAGTGGACAAATGCCGACCAATAAAGTGGGAGATAGTGGACAAATGCCGACCAATAAAGTGGGAGATAGTGGAAAAATGCCGACCAATAAAGTGGGAGATAGTGGACAAATGCCGACCAATAAAGTGGGAGATAGGGGACAAATGCCGACCAATAAAGTGGGAGATAGTGGACAAATGCCAACCAATAAAGTGGGAGATAGTGGACAAATGCCGACCAATAAAGTAGGAGATAGTGGAAAAATGCCGACCAATAAAGTGGGAGATAGTGGACAAATGCCGACCAATAAAGTGGGAGATAGTGGACAAATGCCGACCACCCCCCACAAACACTATAACTCTAGAAATCCATTCCAGGAACAACAAATAATAACAAATAAAGACTTACCAAGCAGAATAATTTGTATGTGTGTAGAATTTATCCTGGGACAATCCAAATGAGACATTAAATAAGGCCATCTTGTAATCTGTACTTGAACACATAGCTTCACCAAAGTAGGCATACAAAATGTTTCTTTTAGCATTAACATTACAGGTTATATTGTCATCATAAGAGAGAGGATAGTTTTTCACTTTAGTAGCTGTTTTCATGGCTCTATTTGGAGATTTATAACACACAGGCTTCCATTGTATGAATGAGGTTGGTGTCATGTTGACGCTAATGTCAATTATCTGTTGAGAAGCAAATATTTATTAATATTATAAAACATCAACATTTAGAAGTCATAAATAACTTTTATTGCATGAATTTAGTATAAACCATATCAGTAATATTAAATAAAATTTAAAACAAATGGGTAATAAACACTCTGTTTGAAAGTTTAATCCTAAAATACTATTAATATGGTTATGTTACCTGAAACACGCCAGGTGTGTGCTCATCATCAATACTAGTCTTTGTATTTAAGTGAATTGAACCAGCAACTTGATCAAGATTTGTCGTTATGTAACTTATTTCCAAACCATAACGAGCGTTATCATAATGTGCTAATATATGGTTCATGATAACATCTACTTCAGTAGTATTGGCCGTTTGTTGTAAATGTGGTAGACTGGTAGCTCTGTCAGCTTCACCGCTCACACGAACCTGTTAGATAAAAAGATTAGTCCTATTTGCTTAATAATAGACATTATTATAATAGTAATATTTATCTATAAAAGATAAATTTGTACAAAATAAAAATCAATTCTCTGCTACGCTGATTTATAATCAACATTTACACTGTCTCAAATACTAACTCTAACAATTAACTCTATCATAAATGGGATCACACCAGTTATTTTGTAAACTATTTTAAACTATCACTATTTCTAAACATTCACCTGTAAATTAATATTTACTTTCAATACAATTGTAAATATACTTTGTTTTCTCAAACATTACGTTTTTATGTTAATGCTATTTATATATTATAACAGCTATAAGTTACAAACAATTCTATTGCCTTCTGATAGATCATTATAATAACTATATTATATAAAATTAATTTTCTTCTTTCTACAGAGTTTCAGTTAGAGATTTACTTTCCTATACACAACATATTATATGCTCTATATGGTTAAATATAAGTAAAGACTTTAGTAAAGTTTTAAACAGTCGATGTTTAGTAATATCATGATGCTATATCATTCTCCTCATAAACAAAATGAGAGAGAAAGATATTGAGGGAAAACAACTCAGTGTTGTCAATTTATCACAGTAGGGACTTTAATCAATAAAATTAAATAATTAAATATTCTCATTGACAGACAACTTAAATGAAGATTAATATAGATGTAAATATGTTTATTGATTTGTTGAATTTGTAATAACTTATAATGTTAATTCAACTTAATTGTAAATGTAACACATTTAAAACACATCCGGCTAACAAGTCTCTGGGTAGAAATCTAATGTTACTAGTACCTTGAAATCTAATGATCCACCTGGAAGAAATGTCATCGTTTCTCCCGTCTCTGATTCCGTGTAGTTCTCATTTACCTTGAAAACGATCTCATTCTTACTGAGATCAGAGTACAGGGAGCTATTGGTCCATGGTACATCAGATGAGAGGTTATATTTATGGGTGGAATTAGGATTAGCTTTGTCCAGGTCAGCTTTATCTTCTGGATCATCATATTCTATTAGCTGTATTGAAACATCATAAAAACATCGAGTATTATAAAATATCAATATTGACATACAAACAACAGACCACTTTTAATAAATACATAAATTGGCCAAGATTTATATTTTTAGGCTTACCTGTAAGAACTGGATTCCATAGACATAATGCGGGGACTTTGTAAATGTTATCGAGTGAGCTACATCCGTTAGATTGTTGGAGAAGAAATTTTTCCAGTTGATATTACATTCTACTCCATTATCTGTTTTGGCAACTAATATACTGAGTAATCCATAGGTACTAGTTATATAATGGAGAGTATCATCTGGACCATTGGCTCGGGTATAAAACATATTCAGGAATGTGACATTCTCTGGAAGGATTGTTGGTTGAAGGCATTCTGTATGTACCTGAAACAAATCACAAAGAGAAAATCCTCATTCTGAAGTTTGAATCAATAGACAATTATTTTATTTCATTGAACAATTTGGTGTTTTGAAGAACAATATCATGGAGAAGTATGTTGACTTATTTCTAGGTCTGTTAATGTAGCAATTCCAAAAACTAGTCCAGTTTGAAATGTGGATCTAATGTTGTAGCCAGTTTGAAGTCATACATCACCTCGTGTAGGGCCAACCACTTCTCAATACTGGCTTGCTTGGAGTAGGTTATTTTATATCAAACTTTAATTCCAATTCTATGTTTTTAAATAAGCAATTCCAAAATTGAAATGACCCCATGTCTGTAATGTAGGGATAAGATCCTTTGATTAGCCAAAATGTTACAGGTCTTTATTACGGCTTAGTACTGGATCCTGCAGGTCATAGGTTATAAACATAAAAACTGGTTGACCTCTATATGTACTTAAAAGGGAACTTTGCTCTATTTTCATATCAATAAATGACGTTTTTCTTTACACTATATTGTCAATCATTAAATAAAAGTTATTATCAACATGTTTATGTATAAAGGTAGAAGGTCTGATATTCTGCGGCAACTGAGCTTCGAAATTGGCGCCATTTATTTTCTTGACCTTGACCTAGCCTTGTGACGTCACCAGTGCTTAGCTCTGTGAATCATCTCGTATATCTTTGTATGTTTTAAGCAACAGAAAAACCATTAAAATGTTGACTTGTTGCGCACCAAACTGTCTGCTTACGGAGAAACCAAATCCTGGATACTTCCTTTTCACGCTGCCATGAGATAATAAATTTAAATTGGATAGTTGGTTGAAGAAACTAAAATTATTTCATCCCCCTGCAAGACAAGTTCGGATCTGTCAAGGTCATTTCAAACCTGATTTTTCACATTTTGTTATGGTTACATAGATGGCCATCTTTGTACAGGATAAAAAAAATACGACTAGGTCCATGTAGTTGGTCTCTCATTTAGGTAACATGGACACATTTGTATTTGTCATATTAACTCCCTTAAAATATGTTTCCTTCAAAGAAAAAATAATTCCTAATGTTTGTATCACAAAATGTTTACACTTTAGTTATAATTATTGATACAAAATCACTTGGTGCCTAATGTGAAATGTAACATGGACTATTTAATTATCTGCCAACCAATTTAGCAAGATACATCTGAATTAAGTTGATTATTTTGAGCTACAAAATAACTTTTAGCCAACAAATACTTCCTTCTTGAATCTTAATTGGGCTAAAAGCATTAACGTGTAACACCTACATGTTCATTTCACAAGCTAGTGAAATATGTCTATTTCAAATAAGAAAGTGTCTAATTACAGCCAATAAATGAATCAAACATTGTTATTGCATGGGTATCTAATTCATGAAAATTGGGGTGGGGTGGATTATATGGATAATGTATAAATATACAAGAAAATATTGCTTTGTTTTGTGCAACTTGCCTCAGTAGTAAGTTATTTTTATGTATTAATTACCTATATTCAACCCCTAATTTTTACTCCTTTATCATATATGGTTGTAATTAGACAATTACATATGTATGAGATTGATGCAGTTCAGCCCATCTTCATTTCTGTGTTTTCAACATTCATGTCATTGTATGTTTTTATTCATGGACCAAATTAGTTGTAATATTGATTGAACATTGAAGTAGAATTATTTGAATTGCCTTGAAATATACATATTAATCTTGTAACTTGTGAAAAACTAATGACTATAGAAGTTGAATGTAGATGCTTATTTTTTGTTTAAAACATATCTCATATTGACAAGGGTATATATTACCTAGCTGTCTCAATAAAATGTGTTGCATGTGTGTAATATCATTGACATGATAAAGCTATGTATCAAATATTGTAATAAGAACAGAATTAAGTCATTTATATATATATATATATATATATATATATATATATATATATATAAGGTGTGTAATGCCACAGAATCAGAATAAATATTTGAAATGTGAAAGTACTGAATATAAAAGATCTCAACTGTAAAATATTATCAGTTCGTTTATCAGACTAAATAATTTCATGATATCCCTCATATAAACCATCTTCTTCGGGGTATGTTTCTTATTGATTGTTCAACACATGATGGTATAGTAATTCTGTTTTTGGGGCCAGATTTTCCATAAACTCAATAAGTGAACTGCCTGTATGATCTGTAAAGAATCAAACACGAATAAAGTGTTCTTCGGTGATGTGAATTTTGTCTTGGTTATTTAAATTCCAGAGTAGATTTAAAGTCTAGAACAGATCTACAAATACAATGTCTGGAGTAACAAGATCTAAGCTGCATGTATATGTTTTGATAATTCACAATAAAATGTCATCCCTCTTCATGCATAATACACATGCAAGTTTTTTAATGAATTTGTAATACTGGGTGTATTTGCTATATATTGTTAAATAAATAATTGGAATATAAAACCAGTTTTGTTAAAGATTGCTAGTTTGTTGAATGAGAACAATATTTAACTATCAGACTCTAACTTATGGTGAAAAACTTGATGTGCAAAAATGATCTTTCCATTACTATACATACTCTTTCCCATTCACAAAAAAAAGACATATTCACACAAACAACTTTGTCCAGCTTTTTATTCATACATATTTAATTATAACAAACTATCCATCTCTTTTTTTTATTACATCTGTGCTCTAATAATCTACTTATCAAGTTAAACAGGATCATTCCTATTTTTGGACCTATTGGTATGCTAGACAGATAAGGTCTGATTTATTATGGATAATTATGTTCAAACATGCAGGGTTCCAGATAATATTTGAGGTTGGAGGGTCATCAGAAAAAAGAAAGGGGTCGATGAAAAATATAGCACGACTGGCCTTGAGTGGAATTGAGTTGGCCATAGTGGTCTGGGGGTTTGCGTGTTGAAAAGTTGTAGAAATGATTCTGTGAGAAACAATTTCAGGTATACTTCAATGCAGATATGGGGTCAATTCCACTTGGTCAATTCCAATTCCACCTCAAATTTACCAATTCCATTTTTTTCAATTCCAATTCCGTTTTTTCCCCGAATTTTTTTGCCTAATACTTTCTACTATGAGTAGGTACTCCGAATACCTACTGGAATACCTACTCTGAGTAGTTTATATTTCAAGTAGGATTGTCATGGAAGAAAAATTTCTAAATTAAAAAATTAAATGGTAAATTGATTTGTGGATTTAAATTTTTTTCCTGTTCTAAACATTGAACGGGAGTAAATTCCTAAATAGCAATATCTCTATATAGATGACAGGCATGCTATGTGGTGGCATCACAATGGGTTGGGTGGAGCCCATGGTATCCAGACCATTTTAATTGGTTAAATGCTCACGTGCGATGCCACAATCAGTGGGTATATTTGATATATATATAAGGAACCAAAGTTCTGGATCAATTTGGTTCCAGTATATCGGTAACACCACATGTAAGTGTTAACATGGTAATAAATGGCGCAAGCCTAACCACAATGCACTTTTAGCTAAAGAGATATTTGATTATATCAAGTGGTGGATCATAGTTTTGGGTGCAACCCGATGTGAGAGTACATTTTGTAATCATCAAAGATCTGTTTATATTCCACTGTCCAGTAGGAACCTTGAAACGAATGTTTTTGCTTAGTTCCGCCCAGCAGGGGTCAGATCCTGTATTTACTTCACAACCCTCCTGGGTACTAAACCACTGATATATGGCAAGTTTACAAATATATATTAGAGGATGTGCCAAACTAGCGACAGCCTGGATTACTCCCTACTACAAGCAAGCAAGCAAGTAAAATATATATATATATATATATATATATATAAGGAACGAAAGTTCTGGATCATTATGGTTCTAGTATATTGGTAACACCACATGTAAGTGTTAAAGTTGTAAAAATTGTAAATTAATTTCTGGATTTATTTATTTTTGTTTAAACAAAATTTCTCAATTCAATTTTTTTTTTAAATAATCAATTCCAATTCTGGAACTGACCATCAATTCCAAAATTGAATTGACCCCATGTCTGCTTCAATGTCTTGGGAGCACAAGAAGATATTATTTGTAGTATGTATTGTTTTGTATTTGAGCCTGCTGCTGCTGAGCCATCATGTCATGTAGCACATTGATATCATATTGTTTTTACGATTATATTTTCCCTTTCCATATAATTGCATTATTCACACACAGACTAGATCATCATGTAGCTATTAATTATCACACAATTCTCTATCTATTCAATACATTATTATGGTAGACCAGTAATTACCAGTTATGGGACCAGTGATCCTGCAGGGGCTTCATAAACTGATTTTAGTGAACCATACAATCCATGCTTGCATGATATCACAGAGCTGGAATACTATTTCCTTTCTTCTCAACCACAACAACTGGCCTGTATATCCAGGGCAGTGAGTTGTGTCAGTTCATTTGAAAGTTTAAGAGTCTGCAGAACAAACAATACTGGGTGTTGATTAGCTTTTGTGTGTGTTCTGTATTCAAATACAAGGAGTGTTTTTAGTCATTGTTATCAAAATAATGAAGACTTTATATTAAAGTGGATTCTGGCATCTGAATCTGAAGACTAATGATTAATTACAAATTTTGAAATATTTTTCAGTTCATACTTTTGCTCATATATATATATATATATATATATATATATAGTGTGTGATAATTTGATATGTAAAATCAGCAATTCCCCCACCCACAGCAACACTGAAGGTATTATGGTATTTTATTTAATAAATTAATAAATTATAGTGGGATTTGCACAAGTGTGACACTATTTCGAGTTTGCAGGATGTTTCTCACGTATACTGTCCTCCACATAATCACCTAAATACACATACATAGGTAGCACTATTTATCACATGTAGATGAAACTTAATAACTTTCCCGACAATTTATATGGTGTGATCCACTTGAGATTTTAAGCCTGCTGGTTCTATGCTAAGGAACCTGTTTGGTTCTCATGTCCCAAGTGATTTATTACTTTTAAAGGACGCCCAAAGCATGTAAATAAAAAAAATACTTTGGTTCATTGGCAGTATCCAGGTGTTCAAAATCATGAATGGGTTAGATTGTCTTGATCTGGAGATATTCCTTCTCAAAGCTGAAGGACGATGTACCATGACTGCATGAGGAACAAGAACAAGTTACTCGCGCGTCAAAGTAGGCTTGAAGTTTGTAAGAATGTGTTCAGCCAAAGAATAGTCCAAGACTGGAATTCACTCTCTGGAGGAACTGTTGCGACCACTACCTTCAATATATTTAAAACTAGGCTTGATAAACAATGGCAGGCAATGAGATATGTGGCACTATAGGCGTAAAGAGCGGAATACCAGACAGGCTCAGCCTTATCTTCCGTGTTTTGGTACCCATGCTGCTTTATCCTTATCCACATAATCCACAGTGTCGAAACAATTCAGCAGTTAATATTTTATTTAGAGTAAATAAAACACCAACAACTGGTAATTCAATCACCCATGCCACTCCCTCTGCAAACTCCCACACCACATTTCATACAGTGCTATTGCTATTGGCGTCCTAGAAAAACTCACATTATCGCCCAAAGCGCCGTGATTTCAGCAGTGAAAATGAAAGCAACTTAAAACATAGAACAATTTTTTTAAATAAAAGCATTCAATTACCAGGTCTTGAGCTGGCTGAAAACTTCTTATTCCCCTGGACCCCGATAAAGAAATTTGTCGCTTCATGTTTACATTTACAATTATAACTGTGTCTGAAACTGGGCATTTTCCCCTTGTGCACACACACACTGTAGCTCTCATGTGGACACATTCACTAGACAAGACTACGGGCATCAAGCAGTGACATCATGTGTGTCGTAGGCCTACTGAAAATGGAGCCTCCCCTGTCACAGCTGATTGGCTGTTATGTGAGGCGAATTGGATGATCAAATTGACCTAATTAAAGTTCATTCATAAATTGATTCTGATGCGGAGAACGCACCGTGAAGCAGTAGGGGTGATGACCTGGGAAAGATTGCCATGTACATGGAAAATGAACAAATATCTCTGGCTTGTGCAATGACTGTCGGGTCACAGGGCTGCCACTGTCAGGTAATTGACACGAGACCCATCTGTTATCTGGAATGATGACATGTACACACTATTTTGATTAACTCCAGGGCAGGAGTCAAATAGTAAATGCATTTGACTATATAAGCAATGTTACAAGCTCTGATAGAGAGTTTTACCTTATATTTTAGTCAACGTCAAGAGTGTGTCATAGGCTTAAAAATTAGTTGTTAGAAAATGCAAGTCCCCGGATGCCGACTGCAATGCTCTAGGAGTAAATATCACAACAGATAAATTAACATTTTAACTATCCAAACAACAGAACCAAAGAGAATAAGTCTGGGGTTCCGGAAGCACAAAGTAGTTTTGGACCGGGTTTCTCTGTGCTGCCACCTAGTGAATGCCCCACAGAGTTCCCCATTCTCTAGTACATCTTAAATATTCACAATGTGCACGAAATATAGTCAAATATAAAATATCTATGTATATTATTACGCATATATCATACATAAAATTTGATGGGCTAAATTAGACATAGATTTGACAAGATTGTATAACAACCTAAACATATTGATCTGACGCTGGTGGAATTTAAGAGATTTAGCGCTCAATGACCTCTGGGTTTTTCCCATTGTGCAGCACAGATAGTTTCTCATCAAAAATTATACCATTAAATAGAAAACATTCGCAGCTTTATCACAGTGGTGGTTTCCCTTGTCTAGCTCAATTATTAATAGATATATTATTACGGTTTAGATTTAAAAGGATATTTTTGTATTTTTATAGGGAAACCAGCATATTTAGAAAGAGTGGAATATTGGCAACAACATGGCTAGCTTCGTTTATTAATACGTTTGGTACGGCTGTAAACAGATCCTGTATTGTGGACCATTAGGTTAAAAAATCTTTGTGCTTTGTTTCTGGCCTGTTTTTGATGTCTCGTCATTTAACAATTAGACCCCTATATCCACAATATCAAAAAATATGCATTCTGTTTAATTAAAGTTATTACGTGAAATATTAAGGCAACCATAAAGCATAAGGGACGATAAGGGATGATAAGCAAAACAAAAACGACTTTCATTTCACGCGTCATTTTGTTTACGACCATTGACAAAGAATATTCATGACGTAACGACGTCCCTAATTCTAGATATTAAAATATAAGGAACTAGACTCTAGACTAGATCAGTAGATGAGTAGATCTATAGTATACTCAATATTGTATTATATATTTATAGTACTACTACTAGTCTAGATCTAAGTCTAAGAGTATAGACTAATTAAGTAGATCCATTAATTAAGTATTATCAAGAGCCACAATTTCTAAAAATGTAGCTTCCAACATACCTTTCTTTTTATGGTGTCACAATAACTGTCACTAACACAAAACACTACAAAAACTATCACATTAAATAGACTTAATCTGATCCTAGTTTCCATCGTTCAGCAATCATGTGACCATTAGTACTGCGCCATATCTTTTTATCATAACAAAAGGTATCAGGCTATTTGGTCCCATCGTCATTTAATACCCAGTGGTTTCGTCTCGACATTTGAAACTTTATTCCTATCTATGATCATGAAACAGGGCTAGCACACGAAAGCGCGAGCTTTTGTTTCCAGTGTGATTCCTTCTACGGAGTGGCTGTTCATAACTCTTTCCTTACAACTCACAGGAGAGCAGTACGGAAAGATGGAGCCGAAATACACCCGAGGGTGGTTCTTAAACCCCCCCCCCCTTTAGAACTCCTCTTTGGCATCATCGGTAGAGCATGAGACTATTTACCTATGACTATTTACATATTGTTTACTTTCATTAAAATGATGTATTATGAATTTTGAAATAAACGAATTGAATTGAACTATAGTTGGAGGAGTTTTTCATCCAGTTAGACAACTGGCAAGGTTTTCTCCACCAAGTATGCCATATGTTCTAATTTATAAAGAATTAGTTTCCGTGGGGAAACTTTAAATTACAGACCATATACGTCTCCCTCATTTGAGATTGCCAGCCACGTTAAATTATAACTGCTATTTCGGCCATAGTACACAGTAGCCTGCCAGTCAAGACGAGGTACATGATATTATCATTAAGTCTCCCTCAAAATCTTCTGAACTAGACCCATTACCTACATACCCGTTGAAAGAAGTGCTGGAATACCTACTACCTTTGATTACGGTTATTATAAACAAATCACTGGTGGAGTCCAAGGTTCCGCTTTCTTTCAAAAAGACCAATATTAGACCACTGCTGAAGAAGCCAAATCTGGGTAAAGAGGAATTATCTAATCTGCCTTTCTTGTCGAAGGTCCTGGAGAAGCTGGTTGCTAAGCGGTAATCGATAATCTTCAGTCAGCTTACCGTACAGGTCACTCTACCGAGACCGCGCTCCTGAAAATCCATCATGACATGGCTGAAGCTTTAGACAGCAAGAGTATGGCGGCATTAGTTCTGCTTGACCTATCTGCTGCTTTCGATGTCATAGATCACAAGATTCTTCAAACGCGCCTTGAGCACTCGTTTGTGGTAAGTGGAAGTGTCTTCTCCTGCATCAAATCTTATCTGAGTGACAGATCTCAGTGTGTTGCCATAGGAATGACGACATCAGAAGGTAAGTGCCTGAATTTTGGGGTGCCACAAGAATCGGTACTTGGACCACGTAAGTACTGTTTGTATTCAAAACCAGTTGGTGCGATATGTAGCCGACATAATTTGCTTTATCACTGTTATGCAGATGATACCCAGGTTTATATGGCGATCATGCCCAAAACAACTTGGTCCGACGTTGCAAAGAAATTGGAAGCTTGTTTGGCTGATATCAGTACTTGGATGAGTGCAAACATGCTTAAGTTAAACGAGGAAAAGACTCATTATCTTTAACCCAAAACATCAGGTTAGGATGAATGAGGAATTACGGCTTCAGGTAGGTAATAATACTGTTTCTGTAGCATCGTCAGAGAAGAACTTAGGAGTATATTTTGATACAAGAGGCAAGTAAATGCAATATCCAAAGCCTGTTATTACCAAATTCGTAATATTGGTCATATCAGGTGGTACATCACATTGGATGCTTGCACAACACTGGCACCCACCCTGATAACTACTTCTCGGCTAGATTACGACAACGCTCTCCTGTATGGTCTTCCAAGCACACTGATGACACGACTACAGAAAGTACAGAATTCTTCTGCTAGGTTAGTCACTCGCACTCATAAAAGAGAACATATAACACCAGTTTGGAACTTCCTGCATTGGCTTCCGGTTATATATAGGTCGCAGTACAAGATTTTGATGTACACTTTTAAGGCACTTCAAAGGACTGCCCCTCAGTACTTAGAGGAACTTGTCCGTATCAGCCGACAAGATCTCTACGGTTTGAGTCTGGAGCATTCTTAACCATACCAACAACACGTGGAGTGTCATACGGTAATATATGTTTTAGAAAGGCTGCTGCAATCTTATGGAATAATCTTCCAGTAACCACCAGAAAGTGCAAGACCCGTTGATACCCTCAAAAAGAAGATTAAAACTAATCTTTTTGTTTCAGCTTTTCCTAGCTGAATATATTATGTATTTGGCTGGAAAGAATGATGTATTTTTAAAGATGTAAATCTGTTACATCCATATAATTATTTATTGTCAAGCGCCTTAGAGTAACCTTCTTACAGGTTATATAGGGCACTATATAAATTTTGTATATTATTATTAGTAGTAGTAACATAATGGTTAATTTATAAATAAAATTGTAACTTTTCAATTTGTGGATTTTGATATATCATTAACATATATTAAGTATAGCAAGGGACCTAGAATAGATCCTTGTGGTATCCCACATTTCACGAATTCAATATCTGACTTCGTTTTACCGATTTGAACATATTGTTTCCTATTCACAAGATAACTGGCAAACCATTTGTTGGCGACTCCCCTAATACCATAGTAATTTAATTTATTTAATAATGTGTCTGTCTTTATAACATAAAATGCTTTTGAGAGGCCGCAGAAAATAGATAAGCTAACTTGCTTATGAGTCGAATACTGATGTTTGTAAAGAATAGTATTACTATTGAGGAAGCTCATTACCTTGTTATACATTATCCTTTCAAATATTTTCGAAAAGGATGGGAGAAGGCTGATGGGTCTATAATTTTTAAATTCAGTGGGATTAGCTGATTTGTGTATTGGAATTAACTTAGCTGTTTTCAGCTGAGTGGGAACAATACCGGTAATTATTGATCTATTTATAATATGGGTCAGTGGATATTTAATGTATTCAATAGATTCCTGGAGTAGTTTGGAGGATATTTCAGCATGACTGCACTAAGATTAGGTTTTAATTTGTTTGTGATTTCGAGGACTTCACTTGGTTCTATAGTTTCCAAAAATATGATGGTTATTTGAGGTGTTTTGCAATAGTCATTAACTCGTGCCAGTTAGATTTGTCATTTTGTTTACCTATTGCTTGTTTTAGTTCATATTGTGTTTATTTAATTCTAGGAGATGAAAGTAATAACTTCTTTTTAGCTCATACTTAGCTTTAATGAATAAACTTTTATAAGTAATTTTGTATAGTATTTAATGTTTTCGTCGGATGGTTTACTAACTTTCTTTTAAAATAAATTTGCCTTATGTTTGGCAGATGCCAATAATCCGGTTGAGACCCATAGCTCACGTTTCATGTATTTTTTATTGAATCGTAGTTTAAGCAAAGGGAAGGTTTCGTTGAATATAAGTTGCTTGCTGTAGTTTGTCGACAACCCGGTTACAAAATTTCTGATTCTTTACTTCCAGTCAAGCGGCTGGTATAATATGTACACAATTATATACAAAGAGTTGACCCAAAAAACGTGCACTCTGTAATTTGATAAATAATAGATATAACACATAATTGATTACATTAATGAGAATATTAACTGGAATAGAAATAGCGGATAATTAAGAAATTATAGACACAATTATATGTAGATAATGATTGATGTTATATATGAATTAGTTAATCAAATAGGTAAATAAATATTAATCTATACGGCTAACATATTGAGATCAGAGGTAATTGTCATTAACAGTATGAGGCATTCGCATAATAAGCATGAAACAACATTTACAATAAACAATATACTACTCAATACAAAGAAGCGATACTTATACAAATTTTCACCTTGAAGGAAAACTTGGAGGTGACTGTTATCCTGCTTCCCATACAGAGACAAAAATCTAAGTTAAATACAAACTAAAACTAGGATAAAACTATTTACACACAAAGCCGAAACTATATTACAATTCATTGACAACCGAGTTCTATTTATATTACAAATGATTATGCGACACTAGTTATAAACGAATAACATAAATATTCGAATCCCGTTTTGTATAAAATATCTCTGGTTCACAATTTGTACACGTGTCTTCTCTCATGTCAAATGATCTTCTGATCAAATGCGTTGATCGTGTGACCAAAGCGCCCGGTGTCCCTCCTGCCGATTTTAAGTGTAATTACATAAGTTCTGAACATTATGATCAAATATATATTAATACATGATGATGTTAAAATGAACTGTGCATAGTCTAAATTGAAAAATGAACCCTGTTACACCCCCCTCCCCATTTGATAGAATGTTGTCCCAACATAAAATGGACAATGAACTGAAGCAATTTAACAGTTGAAATATTGTACAACTGGAAACATTAGGAGGCATGTGTATATGGACAAAACATAATAATAATAAGCTTGTTAATGGTGTGAATTTCAAGTTGACATGCTTTCTAGATTATGTTAATCACATAACCCATCTGTAATAAAACAACGAGCATTCTGAATTGTGTTTACCATTTCGAGATGATCAGGTTGAGTTGCCTAATAACAAGAGGCAACCACTACAACGTGTAAATAGTGAAAGGAACAAGATGAGTGGGAACGAGCAATTTCGTGATGATTACAAGAGGTTTATGGAGTCCATCATAAACCACGGCTGTGTCGAACTAGTTCCAGCAGCAGAGCTTGATTAAAGTAATATCTCAAATGTGTGATCTATGTGCAAAAGGAAGCTTCAATCTCACAAAGTAGACAAGTAACAGTAGGGAAGTAATTGATACTGTTCCAGTTGATAAAAGATCCCCAAAAAACTAAATGTTATTTCTTATGACCTTCAAATGGAGCGTGTCTTGGGCGTATCATTGGTTAGTGGAATCGGACAGTTTGGGATTCAATATTTCAGTCAAGAATTCGGCAGCTACACGTAGAAACATGCTGTCTATAATCAGCTCTATATATGACCCTTTGGAACCACTTGTGTTGCATGTGAATAGTGAAGGTCGTGTACATTGTTCGCTGCTACTAGGAAATGGAGTTGACTGCAGCCGATATTGCTGTCAAGTTGTCAAAGATGCTTGAAACAAGTTTAAATATACCAATTAACCAGGTATATTATTGGTCAGACAGTATGTGTCTACTCAGGTACATTTCTTATGAACTGACACAATTTAAGACATTTGTGGCAAATCGTCTAACACTAATTAGAGAAAAGTCTAATGTGGCTCAATGGAATTATGTGAGTTCTAAAGACAATCCCGCAGACATAGCTTCTGGAGGGCTGAATATTCATGATCCGGTGCAAATTATCCAGTGATTCAGATGCCTAGAATTTCTATGGCTGGATCGCGATGGGTGGCAAAACGTATATCATGATTGCTCTTCTGGCGTTGTTGGTAGGTACCACTGTTACGAATAGCCAGCTCATACGCCGTCATGAGATTGTCACGGAGGTTACTTACATAAATGTCATATTCTTGTTTGGTCACAAATCCGTAATGAACGATGAAACGAGTGAACACGGCTTCTGCTGTCACAATAGCCGTTTGATTATTTCTCGGTACAGCAACTGCGTATTTTGTGAAATGATTAGTGATGAATAACAAATGCTCATAGCCACCCTTTGATATTTACAAGGAAAGATAATCTATGCAAACTAACTCCATTGGTTGTGACGACACGGATATCAGTGGGTGTTTTTCGTTTGATACACCGATCACAAGACTTCAGATATTGGTCAACATCATTGCTCTTGTCACGTCCCAAATGTCCCAAGTCATCGTGAGCAACGTTTAATACAAGTGTTGTAAAATTGTTTGGGTATAACAAGTTGGAATACATGGTCATCTTTTGATTGTATTCTGCGATAGAGAACACCACACTTTATGACCAACTTGTTAAATTCACGGAGTAAAATATTACTTATACAAGTACCAACCTTCGAAACAAGTGGTTTCTTGGAAACGGTTATGGCACGTACAAATAGGTTTAGTAATCCATCCTGTGAGTGTATCCGTCTCCAGTCTCGTGCAACTATGTCCTCATATAGCTCAATACCACTAAGTGATTCTACAGTCAGTGATAATGAGGTAACACACGGATTGAAACTATGGCTTTGACACAAAGCCTTGATACTGTCTGTACTTACTTCATGAATATCATCAGTTTGAGGCATTCTGGACAGACCATACGCGTCCTGGTTAGACTTACCTGTCCAGTATTTGATAGTGAAGTGATATGCACCAAGAGCAGCTATCCATCGATGTCCAGTTGCGTGTAACTTGGCATTCTCCAAGAAATACCTCATTGGGTTATTGTCTGTTAACACAATGAACTTGTTATCATACAAATAATCGTGAAACTTTGAAGTAACTGCCCACTTCAAATCTAAACCTCCAACTTATGAGTTGGGTAACGCTGCTCAGCAAAGATAAGTCCTCTTGGAGCATATGAAATGGCACGATCTACTCCATCAAATTTCTGGTATAACACTGCACCTAATGCATTTATACTCGCATCCGTGCGCAATATGAAAGGTTTAGTGTACTCAGGATATGCCAAAATGGTAGGAGTTGCCAAACTTTAAACGGTCAAAAGCTGACTGATGATGCTTATCCCATTCCCATTTACTGGACAGCCGAGTTCCGGAACCTCACTTTCGAAAATACTTCTTCTTATTTGGACCAGTCTGTAATTGATTCAACGGTTTAGTTATGCTAGCAAAGTCTTTGACTAAACGTCTATAGTATCAGGTGAATATTACAAACGGTTTAAACTTTGATATGTATTACGTACTAAAACAACATTTGATGCACATGGGCTGTCACTCTGCCGGATGATCTCGATCTGAAAAACTGTTGCAGATGATCCCAGACTTCCTTAAACCATAGAGTGTAGAATATTTCTGTGTATCAGTTTAAAAGGACAAGAATCGGTGAGATTAATTCTCTGCTTAACTAGGTTAATGATACCTATATCCATGTCATGTTTGGAAACATTTGATGCCAGTCTGAGACTAGTTTCCTTACCTCCAACTGCCAATGCCCATCTAATGCCGATTTTGACAAGTCAATTCTCTTCAACCAAGTTTCATCAGGAATATCAATATTAGCACCAACAGGTAGCTCTGAAACTATTTCACAATCCTGTACCTGACATAGTACACTTCCTGGTGAGATAACTATTGGCTTGATGACAAGTTAGATAACTCCACACTTATTAGTCCATGAGATTGAACATCAATTAGTGTGGGCATGATGCTAAATCCACTTGAGATCGTAGATTCATTCCATGTCGGAGTTAGATCAAAGCCTGCACCAGATGTCATCCGCCTGTCTAGTTTACCATCAATCCTAACAGTGGAATTGCTCGGTACCATCATTTTTCTGGCACTAGCACTCTTAATGAAAGCAATACGACCAGATAATCTGTTCACTTCACGTAACTGTATTTTCATGCATTTGAAAGTGAAGTATTATGCATCTGGCAATCGGGTTGTCTCTTGAAATCTGATACCACAGGTATGTTCAACATTGTATAGTACTCTGTCTGTTAGTATGTTAGTGCCAAGTATTACTGGAACTTTTTGAGAATATTTGGTATCTAGAGTCACTAAAGGCAAACAACTGATGGGTATTAATCGTTAATGTTGATGTCACCTTCATTGTAACGTCCTACTAAATCAGGTCATTTAACTTTCTGATTCGGGCCTGCCATAGCATTTGCACCTACGCAGACCCTTGCATGTTTAATTGGAAAGATTTCACGTCGACTCGACATCCTGCGGCGATATGTCCAGACTGGGTACACCTGTGACAAATTATTTATGGTTTTGGTGTACCGTTGAACCTCGGTCTGCCACTGGGTGTCCAGGTGTGTCTTGGAGTACTTTGCTAAAACGTATTGTTAGTATTGGCATAGAACCGATTATTATACGTATCACGGTACACTCGAGCTAAAGAGTCATTGTTCCTGTACGCATGATTACTAGGTCCGATGTCATTGTGGTTGTGACGTCCACGAAATCCATGATGTTCTGTGTGTCTACCGCGTGTGTGATCTTGACCTCTGACATCGAATGGAGTTTGACATTGACCTCTAGATGAAAGCTGATGGATGTTTGTCGTGGTTACGTGTGTTGTCAGGGGCATGATGGGATGATTTATGGTGTGACCTAACTGCAATGACACAACTCATTGACTCATATTCAGATTTAGCAAATTGTTTGTCTTCACAATTACTGCTCATGACCTTGACGTGACCTTTATTTACGTCTTTTATCTCATCACCCTCATTCACAATCCTTCTGACTTCAATGGGTAAGCGATCATAATCACGTATGAGTCCTGCTTTTCTGCGAGAAGCTTCCCTCAACCGAGTTCGGAGTCCACTCCAGAATCTCTTCAATAATATGTCGTGCACTGATCTATCATGGATCGGATCCTGTTAGTTGGCATGGTCGAGCAAATCCTCCAACCGACAACCCCAACTAGCAGCACTCTTCTGGTCATTGTGTGGCACCATAAAACTGCTTAAATATGCAGTCAGAATCCTCAACCACTCCATATATACAACTGAGCTTGTACATGATTGTACCGAGATTGGCATGTACGCCCATTCGCCTAACTACATCAGAAGCACCACCACACAGAGACTTCTTCGGTGCAATTTCTACATCGAGCTCGGTGTACATGCCTTCTCGTAGCAATGTATCCATCTCATATTTCCAAGCGATGAGGGAACTGCCCTTGGAATCATCATTTCCACAGAAAGTGGTAATCTTAGGCTTCTGTAGAATAATGATTCTGTGTTGTGGCTCATCTGATCTACCGTTTGACTCATCATTAAGCATTTTCATGCGAGACTATCCTTTGGTAGCCAGGTAATCACCCATCCACTGTTCTTAGTCATTCTGATCATTCAACGTAGGCATCGCGTCCAATGACTCAAACATATTAATAAAGCGTTCCTTCTCAGTTGTGAAGTGTGAAGTAGACTTGATGGTGTCTACTTGTTAGTATTGTTAGACAATTGTGCACAATGAATCAAACTAACTAATTAACTAATACATAATATTAGTATAATATTATATGTCGGGCATATATTACATATCACAGAATCAACAATCAATTATAATTAAATAATATATAATGAGTATGATCTCTGTGTTATACCAAGCACAACTGATGATAACATGAGATGACTAAATACGATTAGTATCAGTATCAGACTACCTTATCTAATGAAACACAAAAGTATATATTTGACCACGCATACAATTACAACATAAATCTATTTGTTCGTGTTTATTTGGTTCACCAACATACAAAACGAAACCTGGGAAATATACAATTATACTAACATATTAAAATCGGGAAACATAATTTTTATGCATGCCTAGCATATACAATGGTAATATAATTTATTCGGTCAACAATTTTACTAGTAATACAACGATAAGTGACATGGCATTTATGCTAGCAGAACCTAATTATCTACAAATAAGTAGCAAAAACATATCACTGTAACACAATCGCTCTGCACAAACCTTCCACTATCTCCATTTCGTCCTGCCTGGAGATACAAGAGACCATTACGCTACATCTTGTAGACCAGTGTTTATGAATATTTATGTGCAAGATTTGCCACTAGTTTAGTTCTTGTCTATCACGATCATAAACGTAGATATTTGATATGATCCTATGTTTAAATATCAAGTTTACATGTTATACGAAGTTAGGTTTATTGCTGTAATATAATACAGTTTTCTCTATTAATGTATATGGTTACGAATAGTTAAACTTACCAATCTGCCTGAACCACGTGATTATATTGGCGGGAATACACTGTAGGTTTTGTGGCCGATGGAATATTACTATATTGACAATGCCATTTAAGCATTTAAAGAAAAGAACAACATTTATATACAATTGAAGATAATAACGGTGCATGAAGGACGTTAGATAGGTGAAAAAATACTTGTGTCATAAGTTAGCGAAGATTTTATATCCCAATATATACTCAAGGTCAGTACGTAACGTGCACCATACATTCAGTCTGTTGGACAGCCATCTGAAGTTTGCGTTATCCATAAATTCTGTAACTTAATTCACCGAATTAAATGTATTAACGAATCAATATTAGATAACACATCTCTTTTGACATGCTTCATGAGTATTATATGATCGAACAATCAAAAGGTGAAATTAATAATACTATTTTTAACACTAACTCATGGAACTTGGTGACAGTTGCAGAATATCCAGGGGACAATAATATGACTTTCTGAAGCTCTGGAGCACAGAATATTACATAGTTTTTTCATGCCTGGTTTTATACTTGCAGATTACACATTGTGGCTAGAATGTGCCGTCTTTCTGTGGAATGTTTTCTTTATGTGTTAGACAGGACATTGTACCCGATTTGTTCACCAGAAGTCTTCACGTTGCCAAAGAAATATCGATAAATTGCTCTCTACACAAATGTCTTCAGTATTTTGGATTATCTTTTGGTAGTCGTGATACTACCATGGTCGATAATCTCACTCACAATAGTATTACCCATTGCATACTAAATGACCCTCCAGTTTGTGTTTGTATAATGCATCTGATAGCATACCACATACAATTATGCTTATGAATATTCAATGACATATTGGTGTACGTTAGTGTACACATATCAGCGATTAAACGTGGACATCAAATGGAACAATCAGACTGATGAAGTAATAAGTATCTGTCATAGAACAGGACAAAGGATGATTATCCTCACCTTTTCTTTTTAATCTCCGTTACTAGGACATGTTGAATATCATCTGAGAAATGTCCTATAATGTTATCACCAATAGTGTCTCATACGATCTATGACGTCACGTAGGCGACTTTGTACTCCGTAGCTTAAACATAGTTGGATTCTGGAATCTCATATATGAGGCAAACCTCTACATTTTATAACATGGACTAAAGTGTAAACCAATTAAACCTTCGTGTGACCCATTTGGTAAATGTCTTTTAAAAGACTGGATGTAGTCTTTAAATGGAGTAAATCAGCTCATTTCGGTGTAATCCTCTTCATGACGATAAGATTCGTTTAAATGTGAGAACACAAGATGCCTGAAGGACGTTCTTTGTCCTAGAAGGTGCATGTATATTTGTCAAACCCAGGTATTATCAGTCATATCTATAATAGTATGGTTTCCCTTGTTTTGGTGCATTGTCTGCTGCGCTTTTTTCAGAGGTAGCAATGAGTGATATTGAATATCTACAAGCAAAGTTAATGAAGACATCCCAAGGTACTAACCGATTCTACAAAACACATTGCTGGTGGAGGCTCTTAATATGCAAAGCCTAAAATAACTTTTGACCTACAGGAATTATCAGTTCTAATCAAAATATTTGATAAGTCTCGTATCTCCATTATAAATGTCATATGCCGTAAGTCGTATTTGAGGCTTGAAAGGGGAGAATTGTCAAAGAACTTTGAAAGAGTCTAAGTAGATGTTGTGTCATTTCGGTTGCATCCCTTATCTAGTCATAACAGATATTCTGTGTGTATTCATATCGATGGCTCTATACCTTATTATACTTATATCATAATGATTAGACCTTATATTATTATATTCGTAGTTTATATCATTATGTTTGTACTTTATCTCATTTGAGGAAACAAAATAAATCCAAACAAAGTAATAAACAATACATAAACTGAAAGGTTGTTTACTACAATTCAAGCTATCGAGATACAAATCGAAACTAAAACATATTAACAAACATTGGTTTACGTCGTTAATAAACATTTGTATTTATCCTACAGTAACTTACGATCATCGAGGTATATACATATAAAGATAATAACATTCAATGATCAGTATAAACATCCTTTCTTGGGCAGTTAATATCCATAATTTATCATTTATATCTTTTTGTATGCCGTACTCACGCTAATAAGGGCCTCTGCTCGAACAGGGGCGTGCTTGAACAGGGGCCGGGGGTAAATATGATTTGAAATAAAAAAACACTCCTGTTTCATTTAGCGCCCCCCCCCTCGAAGAATACAAACGAAGATACTCATGCACGAATACTCCAGTATATATTCATTTATCATCGCCCACTTTCTATTCACACGTCAGCAGCATACTTGCTATTGATGTTCATGTCAGTTAATTTATACTGGTGTAATAGAACATTATCTGCGAAGATAATCATACACAAAACTATTTCCATCGCATAAATTGTCAGTTGCTCATCAGTTACAAGTAAAATTGTGTTTCTAATTGATCAATCGTCTTTGTTTTTTCTCTGTAATCTACGCCATTATTGAGGGTCACATGATCACTGTAAGTACGGGAAGCCAAGATCGTTTTAACTCAATGTCTTTTGTCAGAGAGAAATGCACGCCTAAACAAGCAGTCATGTCAGGGGATCAACTTGTCAATTTTAAGCAGATTAAAGGATCAAACGAAGCCATTAGTTACATAACATCAGATGATATCTGGGTGTAATTAGCTTCAGACCAATGATACTTCCTATTGATGATGTGGTGTTGTGTCGTCTGCTTGATTGGATGATGGCGAACACTAACTATAAATGTTGGCCAAATTCTATGTTATTATTATCTTTTAATAAAAACGAAAATTTCATACCATACGTTGACATGTTTTTGGATGGACGAACAATATTTACAGTACGATAATCGTTTATATCAGAAACCAATATGTCTTAAAAACAATAAGATCCCCCGCTTGAATAAGGGCATGCTTGAATAGCCACCCGGGGGGGGGGGCAGTCATCGAAAACAATAGCTACCGGGGCACTTTTTCACGTAAGTACGATATATATATATATATATATATATGTGTGTGTGTGTGTGTGTGTGTGATTTAGAATGCTACACATCAGCCTGATAAATTGAGTTAATCCGTTCTTCGTAAGTCAGAAATGTGTCATGCCCACAGGAAGCGGTTGTATTTAGCTTAATTACATCAACCGGAAGCACATACACGAAGTACCATTTGATAGTACAGCTGGCAGTAAATAACACAAGCGTGTGGCCTAAATATGAGTTATTATATATAGAAGATAATAACTTTATAAAATAGTTTCAGTCGTAACTTACTTGGTTCAAAAAGACCATTACAACACCACAGATGCTGACCTCCGCTTTATTCTGGTTATCAAAACAAGTCATGCCCATATCAATCAGTACGGACAGAAAACGTGTCGTGAGGTGTCTGAATAGGCTGAAAAGCCAACGTAACAGAATGTTGAACACGTTGTAAAATTGTGTTGTGTACGCTAGCTACATTCTGAAAGAGTGAAATGACTAAGATCTAAACAAAATATAAATATACAAAATGAAGTATTGCTAAACTTGACAGAAATAACGCTACTAACAGCCATTGCTCATACGTTTACGTTCATCGCATAGTGAACGTTCATCCACGCCTAATTTAGCGTCCCTTAGTTTATACAGTTGGGTGTGTATGTTTGTATGTGTGCGTTTTTGGATACATAAATGGTGGCACTGGCTCAGAACATTAGCACCTAAACATCCCTTAAGTCCATACATCCATAAATATACATAAATCAATCTATTTGCATAAACCTTGTAGATAACCTATGTAAGCCATAGGGGAGTTCACATTATTGCTTCTAGTTGAAATCGCTAGGTGGAGCTAGGTAATGATCACATATTACTTTTGTTTAGGTGATAAAAGCATATGATACCTCTAGCACATTTTCAATACATTACTGATACGAACCTAATTGACAACATTCATGTGGTTATATGTTATTCGATATATGTAATTTGGATTGAGTCTGGTCAGTGTATATGTTTAACAAATTATTTTTCATCTTTTAAAGCTTGTTTATAATTATAAGTTATACTTGATTTTTCAGCTTCAGAGGTGAATTTTAAAACTAATCAAATATACTTTAATATTAGAAAAACGCTTTTGTTTGGAAGTGATATACTTGTCTGATTCTCGTTATACCAATGTAACTGGGTCATACGAGCAGCTTATGTTGAGTGACGTCAGACTTCAGAAGCATCCAGTATCTGGCTAGCTTCAAAATGGCGGCGCCCACAGACGTGCTATAGTCGATCCTCATACACTTTGAACTTGGTTATTTAGTTTCATATTTTATGTTCATATTTTTACGTAATTCACAAATTTTGTTAACGAAAAACTTGTTATTATATCTTATGTAATTTGTTTTAATTAATTTATAATCTATTATAAGAGGCAGACGATACTTTTTGATGACCTGTCATATTTGTATTTACTCGTAAGTCTCTTATTACAGCCAATTAATTATACATATATCTTGACTACTTGAAATCTGAAGTATGAAAATGAACTTAAACACAGAATACTTCTATTTGCTAGTTTACAAGAATGTACAAACACAACAATTAAATTATCCCCATACGCTACAACAGTAAACACATGGAATCATTTTCTTCGGGGCTAATTTAAAATATTTTTTTAACATTCTAGTTATCTTTGCAAATCACATACGATTAGTTATGTCCAAAGTGAGGATTGTAAACCGAATTAGAGGATATGGTCTTGTTAGTTAATCCTTTTACTGCAGAATTGGGTTAAAAGTTGTTTTACAGACTTAATACAGATTTAGTGTGTTATAAGTAAAATTTCGAATGGTATAAATCTAGTTTCTTTTTATCAAATCAATGATCAATCTGTAAATTAAATATCAATCGTTTTATCTTGAAATAATTTATTACTCGAATTCATAATAATTTCAAATTTTACTTTAGCTATCTTATACCTAACAATATCCGTAAGGTGATATTTTGTTTACTTCAGATTTGGGTATGGAAGAAGATGAATACTTGTTTGATAGTTTCTTACATTACTGACTTGTTTATCATAATACAGATTTGTGTGTCATGATACAGATGTGTGTGTCATAATACAGATATATGTGTCATAATACAGGTTTGTGTGTCCTAATACAGATTTATGTGTCATGATACAGATTTGTGTGTCATAATAAAGATTTATGTGTCATAATACAGATGTGTGTGTCATAATACAGATATATGTGTCATACTACAGGTTTGTGTGTCCTAATACAGATTTGTGTGTCATGATTTAGATTTATGTGTCATGATACAGATTTATATGTCATAATACAGATTTATGTGTAATAATACATATTTGTGTGTCATAATAAAGATTTGCGTGTCATAATACAGATTTATGTTTCATGATACAGATGTATATGTCGTGATACAGTTATGTGCGTCATAAAACTCATAATATGATTCATATTACATATTTTGGTGAGTCATAATACACAGCTGCATTGATCATAATACACGGTTTATGTATTAAATATATTGAGAAATGATTATTGTAGTTAGTAGTAGTAGTAGTAATAGTAGTAGTAGAAGTAGTAGTAATAGTAGTAGTAGTAGTAGTAGTAGTAATAGTAGTAGTAGTAGTAGTGAAGGTATGATGTTAAAATCTAACATATTTACCTGAGATAGAATAAAGTTTACGATATTGATTGACCTGGTTTACCTGACTGCTGTGTTATGTCATTATATGGTATCATTCTCTCTAAGTGCACATCACTCTAATCGACTACAGCGAAGGTATCATCAGTATATAGATAACTTAGGTCATCATATACAGGACGATGTTATACTGGGGTAAGTAAATATCTTTAAATTAATTAGTCGTATTGTGTATGCATCATTACTTAGTAATCATTACGGAATACATCCGTTTATACATTTATCATTAACTTATTTGCTAAATATGATAATAAAGTTTAATTATAATAACGATAATGTCATTATTTATTCCCCGTTTTATATAAAACTGAATATTTTATTTAAAATATTACATCAGATAGTATTCAGTAAATAATACAATAAGTGTTTATAATTTATAAAGAATATGCATCGAATCCGAACAATTATTTCGATTAAACCGTTGAAAATATTAGTGTATTCCTTATTAATGACACCTTTGAGATATTATTCCTATTATTATACAAAGAAGACAAAACAT
This sequence comes from Paralvinella palmiformis, assembly GCA_025642065.1. Lineage (NCBI taxonomy): Eukaryota > Metazoa > Annelida > Polychaeta > Terebellida > Alvinellidae > Paralvinella > Paralvinella palmiformis. The sequence continues at coordinate 53,433 of JAODUP010000425.1, read as the reverse complement.
TAACATTTATTGAGATGAAGGATGAATGTTGTTTAACGACACATCGGCACAATTTAGGCCATTCAGTGTCCTTTAACATTTATTGAGATCTCATAACATAAACTTGTTATCATAACTGCCAAGATCATTAATTTTGTCGTTACCATAAATCATTAGTTTATGTTAATTACAACAACGTCCTTGAAATGTTTTAAAGGTATATATATATATATCATTACTTTTAAATATTAATTAGTTTCATTAATACCGGCAATATATTCCCTTTTATCCTTTTATTTTTGGAAAACATTGCCATTACTCGGATCACAAAATTGACTAAATTATTTACTCTACTAAATGGAGATGGAATTGGTATAAATAATTACTTTATTACTAGCATAATCTACAGTAATATACAATGTCTTGTTATTGTATATGAAGATGAGGTCAATCTAAAACACATTATCAGTTGTCACTGTTTGGGTGTTTTATACGCACCCCCCCCCCTCCCAGTGATCTTTGAAATATCATCTCATTCGTGTGAGATTACCACATTTTCTGACATAGTTCCCACCCACAATGCTGTGAGTCGAGAAATATATCTCGGACATGGTTTCGTTAAATTATCTAGAATCGAACTCGTGAAATTTAGCTTCAAATCTCACTCTACTGCTGATCCACTGACAGTTTGAGATCCTTTACATATTTAATATCATTTGTTGGAATTAATGAAGCAATATCAGAATTGAGATCAATGTTTCCTGCTTTTTCATCTCCAATAGATTATGGTAAAATATCATTCACTAAATATGATTATTAAGATTTAATATTTCATGTTATAGTTCCAATTGCAACGGAAGCACCCAATATATACATTAATATAATACTCAGGTTAAAAACTGAAACGAAATATAGGACCTTGATAACTACAAACACACACAGACAAACAAACACACACACACACATACATACATATATACAAAAACACACATACAAACAAACACACAAACATACACAAACACACGTAAAAAAAACAAAAACCCTACAAAAAACATAAAAACACAAAAAATACATACTATAAAATACCTACACAGAACTATAAAAATTAATAAAGCGCCCTTACTAGCAGGAGCCATTCAAAGGCGCTGTACAAATAATATGTAATATAATAATACCCCAAATAATATGTCTGTATAAACCCTATACCCTATATGATTTAAAAGATAATAATTATTTATCTGTGAAAGCGACCTTAAATAGGTGGGTTTTTAGAAGAGACTTAAAATTTCCAAGAGACGACGAATTTCTAATATTTGCCGGCAACTTATTCCACAAAGTGGGGGCTGCAACACTAAACGCACAATTACCATATGACTTGAGCCGAGACACTGGCACATGCAATAGTATCTGACTGGATGACCTGAGTTTTCGGGATGACTTTCTAATGGAAACCAGTTCACACAGGTAATTTGGCGCCATATCATTAATAGATTTATAAGTTATTAACAGAATCTTAAAATGGATACGCTGTCTAACAGGTAGCCAATGTAGTTTTTGAAGAATTGGGGTGATATGATCATATTTTCACTATGTGAGCTGCACCATTCTGAATTCGCTGAAGGCGATTAATGTTATAATCAGATATGCCATATAACAGGGAGTTACAATAGTCTATACGAGATGTAACAAAGGCATGAACTACAGTTACAAGTGATTCTTGTATCAAGAATGCTTTTAAACAGTGGATGTTCTTAAGATGGTAGTAGGCAGCTCGGCATACTGATGTGACATGTTCATACATTGGTCAAAAATAACCCCTAGATTTTTTACTGACCCATTAGGGGTAATCGAAGATGCACCCATCTGTAATGCTGGTGTCTTTAGGGATTTAACACAATGTGGTGATGCCAAATATAAAATATTTGTTTTATTATCATTTAGTTTTAGAAGATTTTGAGTCATCCATAGCCGAATATCGGCAATACAATGTTCTAAGTTCTTCAAGGAAGAGGAGAAATTTAATTCATTCTGTGTCATCCTGTATGTTCTTATTATACCATAGAAGCATTGGTCTGCTTGGCATTTCATTTGTCATTAAAGGTGCATGTTGATCTACAATGTCTCTCAATGTACTATCATAGAGATCCACCAGATGATCCACATCATCCGGTGGATCCAATACCAGAGAAGAGACTCGCAGATCAGCAAGAAAAGCCTCCTTGTCAATTGACTTATAACTTCTATGTGAAATAACAGATTGTTTCTATAAAGATATACATACATACATACATACATACATATATACATATATATATATATATATATATGGTGGCAATAGCCCAAAACATTAATACCGAAGCATCCTTTAAAACCTATACCTCCATAAATTTATATATATCAATAAATCTATACATACTTTAACCAAAACATACAAAACCAAACTCCACATATCTATACATGCGTAGACATATATATATATATATATATATATATATATATATATATATATCCTGGATACTCATCAGCCTGTGGGACACAGCTAATCAACTGTTGGTACGTGACTAATGTGTAACGCCCACAGGGAAGCAGTTGTATGTAGGCTGTATACTGAAAGCAAAAGCACATACAAAACAAAAAGTACCATTTGACATCACAGCACGCAGTAAATAATACTTCCATTAGCTTCAAGTATAAATTAATACACATGCGAGATAACCACAGTAGACATCTTCTTTATGGGTTGGACACACAATAAAATACACACACCACACACACACACACACACACATATATATACATATATATATATATATATATATATATAGTAAATTTATATGTCACCTAGTTTGACTATTATTTGAGGAGGGGGTGATGTAGTACAACTGGTAGTATTATAGATACCTTATATTCCAGGTATGAATACGGCTAACTAAAGCTATCACTATCAGAGAACAAAGTTTAACAATAGATCCAGACAGATCCAGACTAATCAAAATCTAATGTTAATTTTGTTTATGTTAGTGTCTGTCTGTCTGTCTGTCTGTCTGTCGGATGATTGATCATCTGATCTTTAGTTACTTCATTCATTTGTTTATTTCTTCTGTTTGTTTTTGTTTTGTCTACTTTATTTGTTTGTTTACCTTGTTTGTTTTTGTACTTTGTTTGTGTACTTTATTTGTGTACTTTATTTGTCTACCTTATTTGTCTACTTTATTTGTGTACTTTATTTGTCTAGTTTGTTTGTCTACTTTGTTTGTCTACTTTATTTATATAATTTGATTGTCTACTTTATTTGTCTACTTAATTTGCCTACTTTGTTTGTCTACTTTGTTTGTCTACTTTGTTTGTGTTGTTTGTTTGACTACTTTATTTGTCTACTTTATTTGTCTACTTTGTTTGTCTACTTTGTTTGTGTACTTTACTTGTCTACTTTATTTGTCTACTTTGTTTGTCTACTTTGTTTGTCTACTTTATTTGTCTACTTTATTTGTCTACTCTGTTTGTTTACTTTGTTTGTCTACTTTGTTTGTCTGCTTTATTTGTCTACTTTATTAGTCTACTTTGTTTGTCTACATTATTTGTCTACTTTGTTTGTCTACTTTATTTATATAATTTGTTTGTCTACTTTATTTGTCTACTTTATTTGTCTACTTTATTTGTCTACTTTATTTGTCTACTTTATTTGTCTACTTTATTTGTCTACTTTGTTTGTCTACTGTGTTTGTCTACTTTATTTGTCTACTCTGTTTGTCTACTTTGTTTGTGTAGTTTGCTTGACTACTTTATTTCCCTACTTTGTTTGTCTACTTTGTTTGTCTACTTTATTTGTCTACTTTATTTATCTACTTTATTTGTCTACTTTATTTGTCTACTGTGTTTGTCTACTTTATTTGTCTACTTTATTTGTCTACTTTGTTTGTCTACTATGTTTGTCTACTGTGTTTGTCTACTTTATTTGTCTACTATGTTTGTCTACTTTGTTTGTTTCGTTTCATTTCCTTCATTTGTATGTTCGTTCATTCGTTCTTTCGATTTATTTGTTTGTTTACTTTTTTGGGTTCATTAGTTAGCTCGTTCATTTTTAGTTTTTCAGTTCATTCGTTTGTTTACTTTGTTTGTTTGTTTGTCTGTTGGTGTGTGTGTTTGTTTGTTTGTTTGTTTGTTTGTTCGTTTGTTTTGCTTTACTCTGTTCGTTCAGTAGTTCATTTATTCTTTCATTTGTAGGTTAGTTTTGTTGATTGTTTTCTCACTCAAACAATGAACTTCAATAATGACCTATATATGAAGTAATTGTTACAAAGGTCAGGTTCGTCTTGTTAGTTACGTTACATGTATTTTTAGACACCCTGTAGTCATCATTATTAGGACGACAGCCTGTGTTAGTACAATGTTGTACACCGACTGACACTATTGTTGTACATGATTCACTAAGTGTGATATTGTTGTGTGATATTGTTGTGTGATATATGTTGTATAAGATGTTGTAGCTATAAATTCTGCCCCTGTTTGATATTAGTTATCAAACAGACGCCTAAAGTTGAAAACTTTAGTCTAATTCTAGTTTTATTGGAGTAACTAAGTACACAATTTAGATAATAAACTAGCCACTATAGACTCCGCAGAATCATCGTTAATACAGATCGATGTGGACTTTCAGTATTAGATCTACTATCTAAACTATTGATATCGAGTCTAAACAAAACAATAAAATAATTACTATTATTATCTACATTAATTTATAATATTTACTATTTTTACAAATTTATCATATTTAATAAATTTTATTTGTATCTATTCTCCCTATTATATATATATATATATATATATATATATATGTTTTATTATTAAGTGACTGAGTGGACAAATATATCAGTAAAAAAAATATGATCATTAGAAAATAGCACAATTTAGTATAATAATACATTTAAATTATAATAATGCTGTATAACACCTAATATAATACCACTTTTAAATAATAATAATAACACTGTATTTGATGCCAAACTTGTAAATCATTATTGTCTATTGTCGTAAATGATGACACACACTTATTGGATAGATCATTATTGGCAGACATCTAGTTATATTATTTTTGTAATAGTGATAGTTATACATTATGATGAAACATGACGTACATAATTGCAACAAAAAAACATATCTAACAGAATGGCTAAGTACGTATTATAAATAATTAATTTAATATAATATTAATATAATAAATAATAAATAATATTAATATAATATATGATACAATATTAATATAATAATTAATTAATATAATAAATAATTAATATAATATTGATTTGTTCTGGGAATGTTATGTATTACGATGTAATAAAGTATCTCAGCGCACAAAGTTATCAGTTGGATGGAAACCATTTATTCGGAATGAACAATATGTAACAAGCAATCTGATTGGGTATTTAGACTCGAATATTAAGAAACATCTATCATTATTTAGGGGGCGTACAGTTATACAATCAGTCGACGGGAGTCATTTTGTTTATAAGACGGTCTAATTGAGGTGTTAAATTATAACAAAATGATAAATATACAACTCAGTGTTGATATTAGAATATATTCTAATGAAGATTAAAAGATATAATTAATATCTAGATATACAATTAGTCAACATTTAGATTTAAAGGATAACTGTTTATTTATTTCGGTTATTATTCATTATTTCGTTTCGTCTCGTCTGAATCATCATCAGGTTTTCCAGCGATAGTCCAACCAAATAAAGCTCCCAATGTTGCGCCAACAGATTTACCAATGATTCCTAATCAAACTGCCGCAACTGATTGTGCCATAGCAACAGCTGAACCAGCTGCAACACCACCTGGTACTATAACCGGTGCAGCCACAGCACCAGCTATTGCACCACCCACGGTACAGATGACATTCCGGTTCCTATAAAGAGTTAATTATTAACTGTCCTAGCATATATTACCTTTACACTCTCATGACATTTAACAAATTCTTATTCGTTTTTCTCTTACAGACAAAACAAAACATGTTTATATTAATTATATTAATAATTAATATTTTGTTAAGTATTTTTAATATCAACAGTCGATGCACATGTCAACATGTAGATACAGAAAACTAATATAACCTTCTGACCGCAGAAAGCCATCTGTGACAAAGATCACATCATATTAGATATTATCAATCATAAATTTTGATAATCAATGGCTCATATTATTTCTCATTAAAAAATTAACACTTTGTTTACTTACTTCAGTAGAGTCTAATAGAGAAATAGACAGCGGCAATCTACGTTTAATTAAAGCCTCAGATAACTTGTGTCCTGTTTACTAATAATCAATAATTGTTATGTCACATGATTAGTTATTTCGGATTGATACAAGATAAATTTCAAGTAGTGAACCTATTAATCAGAATTTATGATGAACCGATGTTGACTTTTGGACTGTTTTAGATAAATAAAGTTAACCAATTATAGTCATATATATGCGTGCATTTTTCTTTTCTCATTAATAACGAGACATTGTCAGAACCATGATTACTATCAGCGTAATAAGATTATATGTCATACCCAACATAATATGTCATGAAAGTATTTTGGTTAAATCATAATGGCTAATATTTTTTTATAATACAAATACAATAAATTAGGAACTGAATCATAACGTCCGTCTCTTAAAAAATGAGAACATCGATCACGACATTATAAATATATATATTCGAGTTAATATGATGATGATGGTGACGGCCAATTTTGTGCATATGATAGGATAAATGGGCCGAGCGACCTACAAAGGTAATGAAGCGATACCGACGCCGAGATTCGAACACGTAGAGTATTGATTTATGATCCAATGCGCTACCAACTAGACCACGAAGGCGCCCGAGTGAATAAAGTGATATCATTGTGATTCTTATGTGTTGTAGTCAAAACTTGAAGATTCTTGGTTCGCATTCCCAGTCAGAAACAAATTGTTTACGTGTTCATTACCTGAAAAACCTTCTTAGATGTAATAGCGTACTATAGATTGTGTGCATATATATAAGTGAGTGAGTGAGTTTTATTTATTTTTGTGTGTCTGACTGTGCGTCGGTGTACGTGTGTGCATGTATATGTATGTGTATGTGTGTATGTATGTGTGTGTGTGTTTTAGGGTACATAGTAAGAGGCAACAGGCACAGAACATCAACATATCTAAACATCCTTCGAAACCTACCTCCATAAATCTAAATACAACTATACATACATTAATCTAAAATAAAATGTTCCATACCTCCACATATTGATAAATGTGTGCGTATACCTAAGCATGTGTCTGGTCTACTCATCAGCCTGTGGGAACCAGCTAATTCGCTTTTCGTACGCGACAAATATGTCACGCCCACAGGAAAGCGGCTACATGCAGGCTACGTACAAAAAGCGGAAGCACGTAAAAACATACCATTTGATACCACAGCTCGGAGAAAACAACACGTGCGTGTGGTTTAATGGTGACTTGCTACATACATATCATAAACTATTTTGACACCACAGTTTACATTCAACAGTAATTTTCTGTGGTCCAAAAGAAACCTGTATATAAAACATTTCGACACCTCAGATGCTGACCTCAGCTTTATTCTGGATTCGAATAACTAAATAAATCCTACCTATATGAACCATGTATCAATACACGTCCGTCGAAGTTCTTCTCTAACATAAGTGAAATTTCAAGCCTTTTATATATCCTGAGCGTGTTAACAAACATCACAGTTTGTTCATAACAAAGAGAATGTACACTAACTCAGTATGGACTCACTGAAGCGATTTAACTAAAATATAAACAAAGTAGCAATATCGAACAATGGATTATTACTGGACTAGAACGAAATATCGTCTCAAACCTGAGTAAATACTATGATTTACTCGAACCTAACAGCTAACCCTCATACGTTTCCGTTCATCACTAAGGGAACGTTCATTCACGCCTAATTTAGTGTCCCTAAGTATATGCAGTTAGGTGTGGTGGGATCTAAATTAAAGCGCCTATCCACTTGATCTATTTGACCCATGGTCGAGAACAGCGGATTTCAGGCAGATCTGCGATACTGCGAATGACACGTCGGGATTATAATAGCTATACATTTAACAAATTTCCTATATCAGTGTAATCTAATTACTCATAATATGGGAAAAAACTCTGTCCGCAGCTTAATACCCATGGAGATACCTGCCGGAGTAACAAACGACTCCAGGAGTATAAATCCATCAAGCAGCATTGTATGAATTAATAGGTCGTTTCGCCAGACCACATAAGAGGACAACAATATAGATTCTACATTATACATAACAAAGCTAATAGATTCGAACATGTTGTAATAAGGACATAACTTTCTTACATTGGTGTAATATATATATATATATAATTGGATATATATTAATCTGTGATCTCTAAAGGTAATAATGATGGTGTCCTAACTTTGTAAGAAGGCTGTCATCATGTCAGGTAAACAACATTATAAATAGCAAGTAATCAATATTATTTAGAACAATAAGATTATATCTCATTATAATATTCAGCTAATATTTTATATTTCACACTCTCCCCCTCTTCACATCACTACACAGCGATATGTCGTTAACTCATATACCGATGTCAAATATCTGTATATAATATATAAAAGATTTCCTATTCCTTGAATAATTTCACGTATTCACGATATACGATTACCGATATTCCAAAAATTGACTGATAATAAACAAATATTAAATAATTGGTTTCGCAAATTATGAAATTTTCTTAAAAACAATTTCATTACTAATTGGTATATGATTAATTAACAGTTATGGATAATGAATGATGTATTGGTTATAATGCGTCGGTACAAAGTATACTGGTTACTCATCTATAAATGTACTTTCGCGATAACCAAAAAATTTCTAAGTTCTCTTTCATATATTTAAAAATTCGAAACTAAAAATTTCATTCCGAAGAGAAAAGAAATATTTAAAATAACCTATTTATCTGTCAATAAAATTGAATTTTAACACAATGTTTGTGATATATCTCTCTCTCTCTATCTATCTATCTATCTATCTATCTATGTACATGCCTAGGTTTTGTTGATTGAATGAAAACTGGAAAACATTTTGATCATTGCTATTTCAGCAGATTTTATTGAATAAAACTACAATATATATCCATTAATAACACAATGATAGAAACTGACCTTCGCTAAAAATTCTAATGTCAGCAGAAACATTAAGTATGTTTAACATGATGTTTTAATCGAAGAAGTGGAATGACTGAAATAGTGTTTGAACCATACATGGGGTCAATTCAATTCTGAATTGAAGTTTCCTACAATTAATTAACCATTTTTACAACGCTAACACTTACATGTGGTGTTACCAGTATACTGGAACCATAATGATCCAGAACTTTGTCTTTGTTGTTCGGAGGCAGTACGGAAAGGTGGAGCCTAAATACCCTGAGGGTGGTCACTGTGAGAGTGTTTTTTACGTCCTCAGAGGGTCTTTAACGTCCCCCTTTATTTTAAATAATTCAGTCGAGATGGCAGCGCCATTTAACGTGGTCAGCCACCCACGATGTTGTGAGCCGATAAATTAATTAATCTCTGGAAAGGTTTGCTGGGATCGAACCTGTGACCGTTGGCACCGAGTGCCGGGTGCTTAACCGCTATGCCACCGGAGCTCACTGCAGAACTTTGTTCTTATATATATATATATATATATATATATATATATATATATATATATATATATATCGACCGTGGCACCTGAAGTGAGAATTTTAACCAATTCAAATGGTCTGGATACCCTGGTCACCCACAACATTGTGACACCACCACATAGAATGCCTGTAATCTATATAGAGATATTGCTATTTAGGAATTTACCCCAGAACGGTCAAAAACATATTAATCCACAAATTAATCTATCGTTTAATTTTTTTAATTCAGAAATATTTCTTCCACAACAATCCTATTTGGAATATAAGCTACTCGGGGTAGGTATTTCAAGTAGGTACTCGGAGTACCTACTCACGGTAAAAAGTATTAGGCACAAAAAGTGTCGGGGGGAAAAACGAATTGGAATTTAAAAATTTGGAATTGGAATTGAATTGGAATAGATAAATAAATTTGAGGTGGAATTTGGGAAAATTGACTAAATCGAATTGACCCCAAATCTGGTTTGAGAGTAAAATATAATAAAAAATAAACAAGTATGAATTGTATATATTAGAAATAGACATGTATAGCTATTGTTTGTGTGCGGGCATGCTAATGTGTGTATGTCTGTGTACCTATGTGCGTGCATGCGTGTCTGTGTGTGTGTTTGTGCGTGTGTGTGTGTTTTTGTGTGTGTGTGTGTGTGTGCGCGCGTGTGTGTGTGTGTGTGTGCGTGTGTGTGTGAGTGGTATCTACGCTACTGATGTTAGAATATTGTTTTAATGTTATAACACGTCTTAACTGATTTTAATTATCTTTAACAAAGACCATTTTGTTTTCTATTCTTCTCTCTCTCTCTCTCTCTCTCTCTCTCTCCCGTAAACTCTACATCATCCAATCATGTCCTGAAGCCACATCATCCCCCAGAGTATAACAACTAAATAAGTCATACCTGAAATAATTATAAGTAATAACTAATAATAATAAATATACATTTACAACATACGTGTTTTAGGAGTGTAGAAGAAGGCACTAACAGAGAATCTCACAGGAAATTATAATTGTCGATAATTCATCGGGGTAATTAATCCATAGCAGAGACTTTTCATGCTGAGAGGTGTGTAATGTTTCACTAGTGTGTGCGTGCGTGTGTGCGTGAGTGTATGTGTGTGCTTGATGTGCATGTGTGATTTAGGCGACAAGAGGCTAACATAAAGATGAACCAACTTACCAGTTTTCATTGATGATGTATTACGGATATCTATAAGATTAAAGAAAGGAATATTTAAAAAAAATTCTCTTTCAATCAAACATATTTCTCTATAAAATTATAAACATTGTCAGGATACAAATGTTGTGTCGTCTTTTTTGTATTAAGGATATCGGTGTATGGCTGAAGTATGTATTGTTCAGGATTGTAGTTATATAATAATAATAATTAATAATAATAATTATTATTATTATAATTAGCAACATTATTCTTATTTTAATTTTAAGTTTTTGGTTATTTCAATTATTTATTTAGTTAAATATTTTCTTCCATAAATGATTGAGATTGACATTTTATTAGAAGGATGAGTTAAGACAGCAATTGTTCTCCATTGTTATCTGTGTTAGTACCTTGATATAAACCCATCTCTGTTGTTAGCATCGACGAGTCATCTATAAAGTTTAAAAAACAAACACACAACGTGTTAGATCTATTTCTAGGTTAGTAGCCATTTCTCTCTCGACGACAGAAGAAGATATTTAAATTAATTAATATTAATAAACATCTTCTACCGTTAATTATTAATGGATGTTATTGTGAGATAGAAATCATTGTTAGCTGAAGGTAATCATCTCTTAATATGGCTAATTCTACCATCATCATCATCATCATCATCATCATCATCATCATCATCATCATCTTCACCATCACCGACATCAATGTTGTTGTTGTTGTTGTTTTTGTTGTTGTCATCGTTGTTGTTGTTGTTGTGGTACCAGGAGCTCATCATCAAGCTGTTCTGTATTCTCACCTTTGACCTCTCCTCCCATCATTTGTTGTTTTAAACGACTCAATATTATAATATCCGTCGTTATATTAATACCTTTTTGTTGTTGTTGTTGTTGTTGTTGTCGTGGTCCGTGTTGTACTTCCTGTTGTTCCTTTTCCTGCTGGATATGTTTTTTTAGTTGTTTTTGTTGATGTGTTTTTTATTGTTGATCTTAGTGTTGTTGTTGTTGTTGATGTTGTTGTTGTTTGTGTTGTTGTTGGTGGTGATGTTGTTGTTGTTGTTGTTTGAATCGGAGTAGGACTGTAGCCATCTGGAAGATGTTAATATTTAATATGACATATCCTTCACCGAACAAAAGGTAAGCTAATAGCACATGCTATAATGAAAGAATTATATGTCGCCATTGACACCACCACCATCATCATCACCATCATCATCATCATCACCACCACCACCACCATCATCATATCATCACCACCACCATCCATCATCATCATCATCATCACCACCACCACCACCACCACCATCATATCATCACCACCACCACCACCACCATCATCATATCATCACCACCACCACCATCATCACCATCATCATCTCCACTACCACCACCATCATCATCATCATAATTATAATCACTGAAGTATCATCTCAATATTATTGTTATCAGTTTTATTCAATATCTTCTGATATCGGTCAGAAGTAACCGGTAAGTGTTTGGTTTGTTTAGTTTAAATAATACCTCCGGATGTTGTTGTTGTTGTTGTTGTTGTTGTTGACAATGATCCACTTTGATCATCTATAGGATGTCAAAAAACGTAAACATTATAATCGTTTTAAGGATTGATCTCGTAGATAATCTATTTGATGTCCTCGTAGTGTAGTAATTAAAATAATATCTCTTATCGGATGATATCATTATATCATTTGACATAATTATTACGTGAGTGTAGATGGCATGATGAGGACCTTCTTCATCCTGGTCATCATCACCACCATTATCATCATAGTCATCATCACCACCATTATCATCATAGTCATCATCACCACCATTATCATCATAGTCATCATCACCACCATTATCATCATAGTCATCATCACCACCATTATCATCATAGTCATCATCACCATCATTATCATCATAGTCATCATCACCACCATTATCATTATAGTCATCATCACCATCATTATCATCATAGTCATCATCACCACCATTATCATCATAGTCATCATCACCACCATTATCATTATAGTCATCATCACCATCATTATCATCATAGTCATCATCACCACCATTATCATTATAGTCATCATCACCACCATTATCATCATAGTCATCATCACCACCATTATCATCATTATGAGCGTGTAATATTGTGTGTTTACATTATTTCTTCTTATCTTTACTCATCATCTGTTCTATAAACTTTTTTCTTCTCAAATATTCATACCTTTGTGTTCCATGAATAATATTTTAATTGTTGAAAATCAAAATTATTTAAATTATCTTCTGATATTATATTACCTGTGGACGAGTAGAAACTTATGTCATTCAACAAGGAAAATATCTTCAACCCTAAAGTTGATTGTGGTTTGTTGGTTAACGAATATCGTCGTACGTCACTGAAAAAGATAAATTAACGAATATTTAACAAAAAATAAGTTCAATTATATACTCATTAAATCTGTAATTAATAATTGATTTAGTTATGTACTCACAAATAGTTATTTTATAATGGCATTTTATTAAATCTAAATTATTATTCTTATACATTTCCTCGGCTCCAGAATTTC
>JAODUP010000425.1:0-35000 GCA_025642065.1 Paralvinella palmiformis | reverse complement strand
GATGATGATTGTTAAAGAGGAAATAAACATATTTAAATTTCCATCAGTTGTTTAAAGAATTTTACTAAAAATGATAACTATTTGAATATTTGATTGTTTGTTGGAAGAATTGTATTGATCATTTATTGTATCATATTATAATGATGCTGCTGTTGTTGTTGTTGTTGTTGTTGTTATTTAGGTGTATTATATAAGTACTAACTCAGTAGGCGGAGGTCAGTTGAGTACACTTTTGCTTTGATATTATCACTGGGGAATTAACGATAAATCTCATTTTACAGAAAACTACATGTCAAATGTCAAAAACGCGTCAAAATGTTATCTCAAAGTACAGTATAATGTCCTACTTTAATGTGTGGCAAAAACACCCAATCATTATTGGAGAATGGACTCAGGAAATTTGGTGTTCGCCGGCGAATGACCCCGGTGGCGAAAAGGCTTTGGTGGCGAAAAGGCTTTGGTCGAAAAGGCTTTGGTGGCGAAAAGACTTTGGTCGCGAAACGGCTATGGTGGCCAACGTCTCCAGAAGTAAACCGAAAACGCTATATCAACACTATAATTAAAGACGTTCGGAAAATATGTACGACCTTCAAAAAGCCTTTGAGGTTATTATTTACGAAGTGGTTGCGTAGCCTAACATCGGAAACCTGTTCGCTGTCGCTAAAGGTCCGAGCACTCAATGCGCATGCGCTGGCTCCCTATAGCGCCGAGGGAAATCGATACCCCAGGCCGTCGTTGTGGGGCACGGCCTCTTATACAGTTATAGGGGTCTGTTCATTTCATGCATGATTTACTACAGGATATATAGTTGTCGCCGAGTGCTCGGATCTTTATATCCTCGTCCGAAACAAGCCAAAATAGTGCTCAGTCGTCGGCCCTTTACCACCAGTATACACGATTCCCACCAGTGACCTGAAAGAAAACTTTTCAGGTCAATGGTTTCCATGCTCGGCTTCCTGCTCCGCGTCCGAGCACCAGAAAAACACACATTTGGCGCATGCGCATTGAGTGCTCAGACCTTTAGCGGCAGCAAACACGTTTCTGATGCTCGGCTACGCAACAACGTTCTATTAACACAAAACTCGACATAATTTCTTAATAAAGCTCGAAATGTGGAGTATCGCGTGATTACAAGAAATGGTGATCAGCAGTGACTATAAAAAAGAGATTCTTTGACTTGTTTGAGCGGAAAGATCACAAACCGTTAAACTGGCTAGAAGATTACCTGATTTATAACAGTTACAAGATCGTCTCTTACCTGGCCTACATGATTTGCCATCGTTTTGTAGCACATATCCCAGCGCACATCTACACACGTTGGAGCTGTCCGATTGGTGAATACAGATGTGACTGCAGCCTCCGTTATCCGTGGCACATTGACCTGAAAAAGTGTTCTTCCTATTTTTAAACCAAAATCTGTCTCCTAACAACATTTAAAAACCTACACACAACCGAGAAATGCCACTCGAAAATAAAATCAATGTATTTATGAATAGTAGCCAAATCCAACAATTAGAACATAATCAATATATTAGGAAGTTTGGGTTAAAATGTATACAATCATAATTAAGTACCAACAATAGGGTATATTTTTTTAAATATTTCAACGGAAACCGAAATAAAGCCTCGATCTTGCTAATTTGTATTTCCCGCTTTTGATTTAGAAGACTTTTTACACGATTTTCCGAATATTTGTAAATGCAGGGTGTCACCTTGTACGGTTTACTCGTACAGTGCAATCTTCAAGAATATTTATGATTTTCACGACCTCCTTGGAATATTTAAAAATGGCGCTGAATTTTAACACGTTTACGTGACTGAGACGAGATTTACACAGTGCGGTCTACGTCAGTTTCTGAACCAAGCTAGCGCCGCTTATAACAAAGAGCATGTGGGAGTAAACAAATAATCTGTGTTATAACATGTTATATTTTGTTGTTATACTTTGTTTGTTATTACATGTGAGTAGTGAGATCTTATACCAAGATTGATGTTGATCATTTGTTAGGATATTTCGCCATAATCTCACAGATACGAGTTGACACCTGTTATATATTAATGATTGTTTGATTAGCTTACAGGTAAGTTATATTTACCTATAAAGCTAAAGCTTTTAATTGGGGCAATTTTTTAAATAATATTTCCAGTAATCGATATTAAAAGGCTGAGATAAAGTCGTCTGCTTGATTTTTCCTTTTTGCAGACGAACAATTATTGTTCAAGGTTAGTCAAAGATATACCATATGGGATAACAACATTGAAATCATTCCTAGATAGAATCTAATGTCGTTATGCATTATGCTGTTATTATAATTAACGACGATGTTATCTGTCACAATCGATGATAAAGCGTGGTATGCATTGTTCTGGAACAAAACGAGGGATCGATATTTTATTATCAAATACGATACTCGTTGAATATAACAAATTTAGTAAGCTGAAAAATGTATTTACAAGAGAATAGAAAAATACAAATAATATGAGCATATGACACTCGAAATTCGACCTTTATCAGCAATTGGGACGATGATTTCTTTATAATGTATTCGTCTTTATTAACAAGAAAACTGATCGATTAATTGATAAAATGTAATTTGAACGAAGTTTACAAAACAAACAAACATTCATATACAAACAAACATAAATATAAACACTCCGTATTGTCTTGTATAGTTTCTTGATATCCAGAAACTCGGACACACACACACACACACACACATATATATATATATACACACACACGGACGGACAGACCATTCAACTGTCTTTAACTGCTCATGTCCGTAATTAACTGCTCATGTCGGTAATTAACTACTTATATTGATAAATAACTGCTTATATCGGTAATTAACTACTTAAATTAATAAATAACTGCTTATATCGGTAAATAGGCTGTATAATCAGATATTCTCCGGGGTAACTAATCTGTGATATATATATATATATATATATATATATATATATATATATATATATATATGTAATAGCTAGCAGTAATTATTTTAGTCAACAATATTTGATATTTTTCGCCCCGGATGTTGATGACCTACTTACTGGTTGATTGGATTGGTGTATTGTTGAACATAGCGATACTACCAAGTGTACTACTGCTATTATCATCAAATACTAGATCAACCTGGAGATTACCATTCTCATAATCCCAGATCAATATCTCTTGATGACTGGCTACAGAACCAAAGATGAAACCCTGAAATAAAGATAATAACTTATCGGTGTATAATTTCGTTTGTTTAGATATGGGTGCGTGCGTGCGTGCGTGCGTATGAGTATGTATATATATATATATATATATGTGTGTGTGTGTGTGTGTGTGTGTGTGTGTGTGTGTGTGTGTTTTAGGGTACACAGTAAGAGGCAACAGGCACAGAGCATCAACATATCTAAACATCCTTCGAAACCTACCTCCATAAATCTAAATACAACTATACATACATTAATCTTTGATCGATTTCAGCAAAAATAATATTTTATATGACAGGATAAACAAATCATTATTTTAATATTACACATTATTTACATCGACATAACTGATCAATCGAAATATCAAACTTCGATTTAAAAGGTTTAGGTCAATAATTGTGTTATTTAGTTTCGGTTTTTCAGATCTGGGAGACAACGTCAACACGTTGTTGTAAATGAATTATATATATATATATATATATATATATATATATATATATATATATATATACATATATGGATATGGCCTTAGAGCAGGAACCTCGAATTTGGACTATTACATATGAATATTAAAGACTTCTACTCCTCCCCCTTTTTTCTTTGTGTGGGGGAGTAATAATATAAATATACACAAATACATACATACAGGTACACAAAAATACGAATCAACTAGGATCTGTTTACAGTATTTTCACTTGTTATGAGCACCCTCTGTTGCCTACAATTCAAAACAGAATTTACCTGTTCAGCGGCTATCCCTGCCAACGTTTTATCGAGGTCGTTTTTCAGACCACTAATAACGGTTTTTAAGTCGGAGCCATCGTAGTTCATGGATTGGATCGATCCCTGTTCCTGATCCAGAACAAACACCTTTTGTTCTACACGGTCTAATGTGAGGAGGGTATCCGAAGAAATTCCAGTCAGGATCTCTGTCGTAGAGTCTGGATTCAGAGAAGCTCGTTTGATACTAGTAGACTCGGCCCAAAACAGATATCTGGAATAATAAATATTAGGAAGAATTTAATATTTAGTAATTCTGACATATTTCTTTTTTGGGATAAGTACGTTCAATGAGTTGTTGATGATAATAATATGACTCTATTTGAAGTTCAATAGAAATCTAGAGAAGTTTATTTAATATTATACGATCGTATATAGAAAACCTTATAATAAACGTTATAATGTAGTCTTGTCTTAGCTATTATATATATTTTAGATGTTTATCATCTATATATCATAAGATAGAACCTTATAGTACACCGGAAACGAGGCATACTATTTGTGACATCTCCTGAACACACACAAACACACACGTCTAAATACACATACACCTAAATACACAAACACCAGTGTTTTTGCTAAGAAATTATGTTTGGGGGGGGGTCTAAAAATACCTGTGTCCGATATTGGCAGGCCTCGGGGGTCTACAATGTCAGAAAGTGACGTCTCAGGTGTTTATACTCATATATCATTGTCACTGGAAACGAAAGTACCCGGATCTCTACTTGAGAATAAGGAAGTCAAATAACCCGAGTCCTGGCTTCTAACAAAACCACACACATATACACACACAGACACACACAATCACACACACACACACACACACACACACACACATCACACACACACACACACACACACACATATATATATATATACACACAGACACACACAATCACACACACACACACACACACACACACACAGACACACACAGACACACACACACACACACACACACAACACACACACACACACACACACACATATATATATACACACAGACACACACAATCACACACACACACACACACAACACACACAATCACACACACACAAACACATATACACACAGACACACACAATCACACACACACACACACACACATACATTGATAACACATTTATATTACGTGTTCCTAGTTAGCAAGTCAATATACGCCATGCAATTACATGATGTAATAAGTCAATTAAATATCAGTTAAGTATCAGTTTTGACATCTATTGTGTCAGTTTTGACATCTATTGTGTCAGTTTTGAATCTATTGTGTCAGTTTTGAATCTATTGTGTCAGTTTTGACATATATTGTGTCAGTTTTGACATATATTGTGTCAGTTTTGACATCTATTGTGTCAGTTTTGACATCTATTGTGTCAGTTTTGACATCTATTGTGTCAGTTTTGACATCTATTATGTCAGTTTTGACATATATTGTGTCAGGTTTTGACATAAATAAATTCACAGCTTGATAATTAATAATGAAATGATAAAGAATAGCACGCACACATACACAGACACATACACGCACACATACACACACACATACACGCACACATACACACACACATGCAGAGACAAATATCCATATACAACGCTGGTTTACACGAATATAACAGCCTTGTCACTTATTATTATTATTATTATTATTATTATTATTATTATTATTATTATTTCTTCCAGGGTATAAATATTTTAAAGCATATATATGACATACAAACCTGAAAAATAATTAAGGAAGATTAATAATGCTAAAATCTTATTTGTGTCTATATGAAATTTTGCCGTTTTGAAGCCAGTTATTAAAATAGATATTAAATATTGATATAAATTTGTTCTTATGTTTATTTGCTTATCTAATTATTTGCTTGATCAATGCAGCCTCCATGTTGGGGTGGTTGAGACTATCTCTTCCCCCACCACTCATATGGGAGCAGTACGGGAAGATGGAGCCGAAATAGTCTTAATGTCCCCTTTATTTTAATAATTCATTGGAGACGGCACTGCCATTTAACGTGGTCATCCACCCAAGATGTTGTGAACCAAGAAATTAATCTCCGGAAAAGTTTCGATCTCTTACTGGGATCGAACCTGTGACCCAAGTGCCAGATGTTTAACCGCAAGACCACCGCAGCTCACAGGTTAATGAAGTAGATTATATATATATATATATATATATATATATATATATATATATATATATATATATATAACTGTATTCAAATCAATAGGAAGGTATATTATTGCCGGGGGGGGGTTACAAGAACAAGATGGGACAATCTTATGTCATCACACAGGTAGGAATAAACTCACATATAACAACAACAACAATCCCTGTTAAAGAGATACCTATTTGTAATTATTAATCTATTAATCGCATTGATTAAATACCTACCCTTCGTCTGGATCAATAACTAACTCATGCGGATTGTCCAGATTCTTGATCAGGATGTCGAAGTAAGGTCGTAACTCGCCAAACTGAACTATGACAAGTCCTAATTCCCGATCTAAGTAATAGATATTCTGGCTTTGGTAATCTATAGCGATACCCGTCACCTGGATAATATCAATAAAGATGATACAATGATGATGATGATGATGATGATGATGATGATGATGATGATGATGATTACGATGATGATGGTGTGGTGGTGATGATGATGATGATGATGATGATGATTACGATGATGATGATGGTGATGATGATGATGATGATGATGATGATGATGATGATGATGATGATGATTACGACGATGATGATGATGGTGATGATGATGACGATGACGATGATGATGATGATTGTGATGGTGATGATGATGGTGATGATGATGATGATGGTGGTGGTGATGATGATGATGATGGTGGTGGTGATGGGGTAATGATGCCGACGATGAGGAGGATAGTTATGATGGTCACGATGATATGTGTCGATAACAAAGAAAATATTAACAATTGTTATAACTATATTAAAAATTGTATTGTATCTAACCAATTTTAACTAATTACAGGGGGGTGAGGAAATAAACTTAAATGTGACAAACTGACGTCAGAAGACGAGATTCACTTATTTCTATTCGATTTCATTTATAATCGATCTAAACACAATTAATCCATACATCTATTACATTTTCCAGTTCTAACTTTAATAATAAACTTATTATAAATTTTTGTGATAATATTAAGTTGGTCGCTTCCTAAATATAGACATTGGCACTACTGGCCGTACTCTAATAACAATAATAATAATAATTATTATTATTATTATTATTATTATTATTAAATATTATGTAGATTTAATACTATCAGGAGATATTCAAACACACTGTACAGTGATACCCCAAATAATTAAGATCTATATAAAAGTAAATGAGATATTTAAATGATAAACATTTGTTTATGAGTGAAAGTAATATTGAATATGTGAGTTTTAAAAATAAATTTAAATTTTAGAAGAAATGACTCATTTTTAATTTCCATTATCAAACTGTTCCATAAAGTGGAGGCTGCTTCACTAAATATACAACCATTATATGACAGATACAGATAAATAAATCAATAAATTAGTGAAATAGATATGCTAAATATACAACCATTATATGACTTGAGCCAAGATACAGATAAATAAGATTAATAAATTACTGAAATAGCCAATGTAGTTTTTGAAGAATTGAGATAATGTGATTATATTTTCAAAGATGTACACAAAAAAATAAATAAACGAGATTATCAACAAACATTTACTTACGTCAAGTGCTCCTCCGAAAAATGTCCTCATCTCACCCTCTGGCATAAGAGAGAATGACATTAGTCCACCGGATTGTTTATCAGTCGTAATCATAATATATGGAGCATTAGGATTGGTCTTCAGAACCCCAAAATGTCCATCATCTGACGAAATACAATATGGTTCAATATCCACCTCATAATCTGGATCATCGATCAGTTTCTGTACCCATTCAGTCGGATCCCCCATTAGAGTCGATATACATGTTGACGAACTACTCTCCTCTACCCAACGCAGATTGGACTCTGAAAAGGTAGGCATCATTTTGAGGTTTTGAGTAGGAAGTCATCTTGAAACGTTACTGAACAGATCCGTTCAGTGACGTGAACACTCACAAAGACGTCATGATCACAGTTGTGATCGTAATTAAGTTATCATTTGTAATTAGGCGAACGGAAACTTGTTTCGCCAGATACTCAAACATAAACGACAGTCATTGCCAAACAATCAAATGCTTCTTTTTGTGGAAATAAAGAGCAGAAAACGAAATATATTTATCAGAATATATTTCACAGATAACATTTTACTAAATCATTTTGATAAAATATACTTTAATAACTAACAAATTTGACTTCAACTTAAGGTGCTTTGTTTTGTTACTATCGTGTTACCGAACAGAGTATCTTCTATAAGCGACTTTCACACTGTAATGGAAAAACCCAACGGAACTTGGATCTATAACGATAACAAGATGTACAGGTTCAGTCTTTGGACTGATGGTGAATAAGATATGGAGGTTCAGTCTTTGGACTGATGGTGAATAAGATATGGAGGTTCAGTCTTTGGACTGATGGTGAATAAGATATGGAGGTTCAGTCTTTGGACTGATGGTGTACAAGATGTGGAGATTCTCTCTGTGGACTGATGGTGTACAAGATATGGAGATTCTCTCTGTGGACTGATGGTGTACAAGATGTGGAGGTTCAGTCTTTGGACTGATGGTATACAAGATGTGGAGATTCTCTCTGTGGACTGATGGTGTACAAGATATGGACATTCTCTCTCTGGACTGATGGTGTACAAGATGTGGAGATTCTGTCTTTGGATTGATGGTATACCAGATGTGGAGGTTCAGACTTTGGACTGATGGTGTACTAGATGTGGAGGTTCAGTCTTTGGACTGATGGTGAATAAGATATGGAGGTTCAGTCTTTGGACTGATGGTAAATAAGATATGGAGGTTCAGACTTTGGACTGATGGTGAATAAGATATGGAGGTTCAGTCTTTGGACTGATGGTGAATAAGATATGGAGGTTCAGTCTTTGGACTGATGGTGAATAAGATATGGAGGTTCAGTCTTTGGACTGATGGTGAATAAGATATGGAGGTTCAGTCTTTGGACTGATGGTGAATAAGATATAAAGTTCAGTCTTTGGACTGATGGTGAATAAGATATGGAGGTTCAGTCTTTGGACTGATGGTGTACAAGATGTGGAGATTCTCTCTGTGGACTGATGGTGTACAAGATGTGGAGATTCTCTCTGTGGACTGATGGTGTACAAGATGTGGAGATTCTCTCTGTGGACTGATGGTGTACAAGATATGGAGATTCTCTCTCTGGACTGATGGTGTACAAGATGTGGAGATTCTGTCTTTGGATTGATGGTATACCAGATGTGGAGGTTCAGTCTTTGGACTGATGGTGTACTAGATGTGGAGGTTCAGTCTTTGGACTGATGGTGAATAAGATATGGAGGTTCAGTCTTTGGACTGATGGTAAATAAGATATGGAGGTTCAGACTTTGGACTGATGGTGAATAAGATATGGAGGTTCAGTCTTTGGACTGATGGTGAATAAGATATGGAGGTTCAGTCTTTGGACTGATGGTGAATAAGATATGGAGGTTCAGTCTTTGGACTGATGGTGAATAAGATATGGAGGTTCAGTCTTTGGACTGATGGTGAATAAGATATGAATGTTCTGTCTTTGGACTGATGGTGTACAAGATGTGGAGATTCTCTCTGTGGACTGATGGTATACAAGATGTGGAGATTCTCTCTGTGGACTGATGGTGTACAAGATATGGAGATTCTCTCTGTGGACTGATGGTGTACAAGATGTGGAGGTTCAGTCTTTGGACTGATGGTATACAAGATGTGGAGATTCTCTCTGTGGACTGATGGTGTACAAGATATGGACATTCTCTCTCTGGACTGATGGTGTACAAGATGTGGAGATTCTGTCTTTGGATTGATGGTATACCAGATGTGGAGGTTCAGACTTTGGACTGATGGTGTACTAGATGTGGAGGTTCAGTCTTTGGACTGATGGTGAATAAGATATGGAGGTTCAGTCTTTGGACTGATGGTAAATAAGATATGGAGGTTCAGACTTTGGACTGATGGTGAATAAGATATGGAGGTTCAGTCTTTGGACTGATGGTGAATAAGATATGGAGGTTCAGTCTTTGGACTGATGGTGAATAAGATATGGAGGTTCAGTCTTTGGACTGATGGTGAATAAGATATGGAGGTTCAGTCTTTGGACTGATGGTGAATAAGATATAAAGTTCAGTCTTTGGACTGATGGTGAATAAGATATGGAGGTTCAGTCTTTGGACTGATGGTGTACAAGATGTGGAGATTCTCTCTGTGGACTGATGGTGTACAAGATGTGGAGATTCTCTCTGTGGACTGATGGTATACAAGATGTGGAGATTCTCTCTGTGGACTGATGGTGTACAAGATATGGAGATTCTCTCTGTGGACTGATGGTGTACAAGATGTGGAGATTCTGTCTTTGGATTGATGGTATACCAGATGTGGAGGTTCAGTCTTTGGACTGATGGTGTACTAGATGTGGAGGTTCAGTCTTTGGACTGATGGTGAATAAGATATGGAGGTTCAGTCTTTGGACTGATGGTAAATAAGATATGGAGGTTCAGACTTTGGACTGATGGTGAATAAGATATGGAGGTTCAGTCTTTGGACTGATGGTGAATAAGATATGGAGGTTCAGTCTTTGGACTGATGGTGAATAAGATATGGAGGTTCAGTCTTTGGACTGATGGTGAATAAGATATGGAGGTTCAGTCTTTGGACTGATGGTGAATAAGATATGAATGTTCTGTCTTTGGACTGATGGTGTACAAGATGTGGAGATTCTCTCTGTGGACTGATGGTATACAAGATGTGGAGATTCTCTCTGTGGACTGATGGTGTACAAGATATGGAGATTCTCTCTCTGGACTGATGGTGTACAAGATGTGGAGATTCTGTCTTTGGATTGATGGTATACCAGATATGGAGGTTCAGTCTTTGGACTGATGGTGTACTAGATGTGGAGGTTCAGTCTTTGGACTGATGGTGAATAAGATATGGAGGTTCTGTCTCTGGACTGATGGTGAATAAGATTTGGAGATTCTGCCGTTGGACTGATGATGTACAAGATGTGGAGGTTCTGTCGCTGGACTGATGGTGTACAAGATGTGGAGATTCTGTCGCTGGACTGATGGTGTACAAGATGTGGAGATTCTGTCGCTGGACTGATGGTGTACGAGATGTGGGGGTTCTATCTCAATAAGTCACACTATTGACATGCTGCGTATCGTAAATTATCATTTTATTTTAAATTAGCTGCTGACGTTAAACATTAATTGTTGAGCACACCCGTCTTCCTTACTGACATGCGGACCAATAATGTTGTTGTTGTTGTTGGTAGGGGTGATGTTGTTGTTGCTGTTGTATATGTTATTGGTGTTGGTGCAGCTGCTCTTGTTGTTCCTGCTGTTGTTATTGTTGGTGTTGTTGTTGGTAGTGGTGGTGGTGGTAGTGGTAAAGTTGTTGTTGTTGTTATTGCTGTTGATTTTGGTGTTGTTGCTGTTGTTGCTGCTGCTGTTTTTGTGTTTTTTGTTGATGTTGTTGTTCCTGCTGTTGTTATTGTTGGTGTTGTTGCTGTTGTTGCTGCTGCTGTTTTGGTGTTTTTTGTTGATGTTGTTATTGTTGCTGCTGTTCATGTTGTTGTTGTTATTGTTATTGTTATTGTTGTTGTTGGTAGTGGTGGTATTATTCGGTTATTACTATTCTAATAACTGCCAGCAGTTTATTTCACTTGTAACTTACCTGTGTTTATGACACAGTTTCACTGACTATCAACAATAACAAATATTAATACAAAATATTAACATCTGTTTAGCGACCAACGAGTAAAAGTCGTTAAAATATGGCGATGATAAACACCATAAAAACTGTTCGATTTAATTCACTAACTCAAGGTCGTATACTCTAAGGTGTTCGAGTGATCACAACAATAGACTCTTTATGTTCTTGTCTCGTAAATCACTTAAGATCTCAGACATGTGATGGTCACTGAATCGTAAATGACTCTAACAAGATACTTCTGTTGAAAGGCAAATCTCTTAAATACCTACTGACTCGCCACTATAAACTACTGACACTACAATAACATCTCTCTCTCTCTCTCTGTCTCTCTCCACCCCCCCCCCCCTCTCTCATGCTCCCCCCCCCACTCTCTCTCTCTGGTACAGTATCACCAACTTGTCACCTGTAACAATTAGGAATACCCGTTCTTGATATTTCTGGTTATTTCTAGTCATACTCTTGAACTTATCTACCCCGCGGGCTACCCCGCGGGGTAGATAAGTTCAAGAGTATGACTTATAACGGAAGTGTGGGGTGTGTGGGAGGGGGGGTTGACGATCATAAGTAAAGATAAATAAATGGTTGTTGATAAAAGACGACACAGAAATAGGATGTCTTACAGGCCGGTTCTGTATCGTGTTATAAACAGGGGCGTAGCTTAGTTACATATATGGTACATTATGCTGGAAATGGTGTCATGTCGGGGGGAGGTATGGTATTTATGGAGGGAAATGACTAGGTTCGCGAATAACTTTCTCTGTGCGTGCGTGCGTGCGTGCGTGCTTCAGGGGACTGAATCCAGAGTGGCGACTTTTCTTGCTGAAACATGTGTAATGTCTCACTAGTCCAACTTTCAATAACAACATATTGTAATTGTTGACAAATTGTATTCAATGCTTCACATCATATGACACTCAATCTGTGCCATAGCCGTATCTAATGTCAACAAGTATAATCCGTTCTGTAAATACAACTTCAAATAACAATACAAATCATTAAATCCCTGGACGTCAGTGTATATATGAGCCTTAATATGGGTGTGTCGATATGTGTCAGTGTCAGTGAGGGGGTCTCTGATTATTGGTGTAACTGTATGTGTGTTAGTGTCAGCAGGGGTCTTTGATCTTTAGTGTGACTGTATATGTTAGTGTCAGCAGAAGTCTCTGCTCCTTGGTGTGACTGTATATGCCAGTGTCAGCAGGGGTCTCTGATCATTGGTGTGACTGCATATGTCAGTGTCAGTATGGGCCTCTGATCTTTAGTGTGACTGTATATGTCAGTGTCAGCAGGGGTCTGTGATCTTTAGTGTGACTGTATATGTTAGTGTCAGTATGGGTATGTGATCATGTATCATTAGGAGTACGAGAAGGCACCTTATTCGTACAACTGTGAGTATCAATCCGTCTACAAATGTTAAGC
The DNA here is from genome assembly GCA_025642065.1 of Paralvinella palmiformis. Lineage (NCBI taxonomy): Eukaryota > Metazoa > Annelida > Polychaeta > Terebellida > Alvinellidae > Paralvinella > Paralvinella palmiformis. The sequence goes on along the minus strand of JAODUP010000425.1, from coordinate 21,716 downwards.
TCGGATTCAATATATGCGGTATGCGCCATGCGAGATGCGGTATGAGGATACGGCAAAAATTGAACAGCATGTAAACAGACGTGCTCGATTCCATATGTCCGGATACGGCATGCGATTTGTCCTGCGACTGCGTACCGATGCGGATACGGCAAACTGAATCGCTCCATGTAGCGATTCGTAGGGCAAAAACCGGACAGGGGAATCCATAATATGACGTCAGGGGCAGGTGTTTCCCGAACAATATGGCCTGATTTTAGATTATCTGGTAAACCTGAAGTATTGTTCGAATTTCTCCACATCAAATTGTAGTTCAAAACATCAGCATTTTGCCGAATAAGCATTGTAAGGCTGTAACAACAGGATATAGTATTAATAATGATTAAGTTTTATATTTTATTTAGATCTATAATGTGTAAAATCTGTTTTGGGGGAGTAAATGACCCCCTCTAGACAAACACACACCTGTTTTGTTTTTGTTATATGTATTTCTGTTGTATTGCCATATTTTTAGTATGACAGACTGGTAAACGCATGGGAACGCACGTACATATGGCATCACACAAATCGCATGCCGCATCACGCATACCGCATCACGCATGCCGCATAACGCATACCGCGGATATGGAATCTAAGCCTTATTGTTTATACAAGCTGGCCCACAAGTTATTTTACAATCTAAAACTTAATCACTTTCTATTAACAGGAACGTGTGCATGAATTACGGTACAGCTATATGCTTGAGTACAGATATACAGCTAGAGCACAGCTATGCAACTTGATTACAGATATACAGCTTGAGTACATCTATAGAGCTTGATTACAGATATACAGTGTGTGTGTGTGTGTGTGTGCGTGTGTGTGTGTGTGTGTGCGTCCATAAATCTAGACAAGGTTATTATTTCTGAGCAGCTTTTTGTACAAAATAAAGATATTGACAAATGTCAATTTACTTGAAGGCATGTAATCATCAAATATTGTTTGATGTATAAAGCTAAGCTACTTACAGAAGTATTCTGAAATAAACTAATTTACTTCAAACTTAATCATTACTGGACCAAAATGAGGCCATACCTAGTAAATATTATCATTTATTTACAACTGACAGCTAACTTCATGTTCGTTACTTAGTTTAACTTGCTGTTGGACAACAAAATGTTTATTTTAGTTTGACTGACTCTTGACAAATATTCAGGATGTATTATATGTTAATAGGAATGGCATAGACTTCATCCAATATATATATATGCCACTAAACTAAGTAACGTTCAGCACGATTTGTATGACTGTCATGATCCGATCTGTCTAGTTCAAACTTATTTTTTGTAGAACCTTTGCCAAGTGTGTTAATACTCTAATGTAATAAAAAAAGTATTTACTAATATACAGGTGATATATCCTGATAAGTATTATGTTAAATTCTTTGGAAAGGCACAATCGGTCAGTTGAAATACTAATCTCAGTCTCCGTAAAATATGAAATAATTTTCTGAAACATTTCCAGTATTTACCGTTAGTGGAAAGGCGCCATCCCCTGTTAATAATGGACGCCATAGCTGTTTCTAACCTGAAGCCGCAGTTCGTAACCGATGCAACGTATTTCGCCTGGATCGGTCTTGTAATTGTAAATATCATTTCACATGTCAGTTATTAGCTCTAACTTATTATTATTTATAATACTATAATATATACCAACTTCATACACCTCTTATGCCTGTCTTATTCTCTACAAGTAGTTGACGATCAAGAGAATTTAACGCGACCCACAACCGTCGTTTTACAGACTGCCGCTAGTTGTCGCATTAGTTGTGAATATTGTCTATTTATGTGTATGATATGCGTATGTCATGAAATGCACAAACAAATCATCATCATAAAAAATTTGACAATTCGGGTACCATAATATCAAATATTAACTTCCTCGTACAGGGAACATAAGCTTATAATGTCGACAAAGAGAGAACCGACACTCTATAGCTCTATACTGTTTACATAACACCAATTGTTAATTAATGATCTGAACTTACAGATAATATCTTGTCTGGGTTTGTTAGGTAACAGCGTAACTTTTGTTTATATGTTGCTAAGCACGTGCCTCAATGTCCATTAATGAGAAGAATGGTTTATATTTAATTTATAATGTTGATGGGTATCTGAGGGCCACCCACTCTAAGGATTATGTAAAACATATTTTATGATTCTATAACATTCATTAATAATTAACGTGTCTCGAAGGGAAATGGCACACATAAGATAATAATGTGAGATAATAATCATCGAACATATCAGAAAATATCGATAGATTGTCGCCCAGGTGATGAATGTAAACTTTGCCGTTTTAGAGCCATTTTGTTTTCATCGTTGACTCGATCTCCAAAAAATGATGAGGTCTAATGAAACATGAAACACCTTAGTTAGGCCAAGATTAGAAATATTACTGTTTTATGATCATTGTTCTGTATAATGTCAGCTTAAAATAAACTTTGACAGATTTAGTTAACCACATTGAATAGCCATAAATCAATGTGTGAGTGAGTGAATGAGTCAGTTGGTTTTGTTGTTCGGGGAGAATCCCCAGGCTGTCGCTTATTCAGCACACCCTATATGTTGGAGTGGTTGAGAAACCTCCTCCCCCACCACTCACAGGGGAGCAGTACGGAAAGATGGAGCCGAAATACCCTGAGGGTGGTCACTGCCAGAGTGTTTTACGTCCTCAGGGGTTTTTAACGTCCCCTTTATTTTAAATAATTCAGTGGAGACGGCAGCGCCATTTAACGTGGTCAGCCACCCACGATGTAGTGAGCCGAGAAATTAATCCCTGGAAAAGTTTCGACCTCTTGCGGGGTTCGAACCTGCGACCGTTGGCACCAGGTGCCGGGTGCTTAACCACTATGCCACCGGAGCTCACTCCAATGAGTCAGTGAGTGAGTGAGGTTTTTTTTTTTGTGTGTGTGTGTGTGTGTGTGTGTCACGTGCGTGCATGTACGTGCGTGCGTGTGTGTACGTGCGTGCATGTACGTGTGTGTGTATATATATATATATATATATATATATATATGTGTGTGTGTGTGTGTGTGTGTGCGTGTGCGTGTGTGTGTGTCCTCTGTTCCATCTTTTCCCAAAACATCACCATTGAGTATTTTATGGTTTATTGTCCGAATTTTGACAAATAATGTCTAAGATATTTTAGTGAGCATTCAATTTGTTTGTTGGTGTTATAAGCGGCGCTGCTTAAGGCTGAGCCCCACACCACATCAATCATAAACTGCATACAGACGCCAATAACAACCATATCTATTTGTGTAAAACTCTTTCTCCAATCACCAGCCTGTAATTCTAGACACAGACACATAGAGAGCGAAATTAACAGATTCTCTGGTAGACAGATCGAAGTCGCACGTACGCATCGATACATAGATAGACAGATGCACGTACATACACACACACACACGCACACACATCATGCGCGCTTAATTATGTATACACACAAATAAACGTACGAGAGTTTGTATCATTTTATACGTCATCTCATTTAAATAATCTAATCGCTAGTTGGTATTATTATTATTATCATAAATATTGTCTTAATGGCCAAGTGGTAAGAGCGTAACACTTTCTTATTCGTGGTTATTCTGTGCTGGAGGTCGGGGGGTTCGAATCCCAGCCGTGACGCTATAGTAGGAGGAATCTTTCATCAAACCAGGCAACTTATAAGGTTTTCTTCACACCGAATATATTATACATTTTAAATTCTAAATTTATTTAGAATTAGTCCCCGTGGTGAAGCAGTAAATTACAGACCATAGACGTCTCCTTGATTTGAGGTAGCTAAAAACCACATAAAATAACTTTCATCGTCGACAGATGACACTATATAGAGATTTATATATTTTATAAGATATGTGGGTTCACCTGTCGTTATCTCATCGATTCACCTGTCGTTATCTCGTCGATTCATCTGTCGTTATCTCATCGATTTATCTGTCGTTATCTCATCGGTTCATCTGTCGTTATTTCATCGATTTATCTGTCGTTATCTCATCGGTTCACTTGTCGTTATTTCACCTAAGATTGTTTCTATTCCTACACTTCTTCACTTACTAACTGATTTATTAACTAAATAACTGACTCACTGACTGACTCACTGAATCGTTCACTGACCGAATTACTTGTTGATTAACCGACTGACTGATTGACAGACTGACTAACTGACCTACTGACTCACCGGCTCACTCAATCAATCAATTAATCAATCAATCAATCACTCCTGCCTTATATCTCACTCAAATGTCAACATTCTAAAATGAGGCCACACTTTAATCACGTTAACTAAAGAATCATCATCATATCATCAACTGTCAATATTTTGTCATCAGATTCCCATCTCTACATCTGCTTAAAAAGATAAAAATGACAATAAATGATACTTACCTGATCCCAGAACATCTGTCAGTAAGATACTGATTATAACAAGGCGTAAAATATGAGCCACCTCCATGACTGTGTCCTGTGCCACCTTTATTGACACTGATTACAATTAGAGACAACTAGTCAATAATAATATATGTTTATAGTCTCTAGAGTCGTCTTCACTGAGCCTCTCTCTGTCTCTGTCTCTGTCTCTCTCTCTCTCTCTCTCTCCTCTCTCTCTCTCTCTCTCTCTCTCTCTCGCTCAGTGTCACGGACGACTAATATACGATGTTCAGTGTACCGTGACCAATATGGCTGACTCCACCATAATATCTGATATCGTTATCTTCCATACAAGTTAGGAGCTTTACTGTTAATTAATGTTGTTGTTTTTCATTGCAGTGTTTTGCTGTTTTTCAGTTGTTTTTGTTGTTGTTTATTTGCAATTGCCTATGTCGTTGTTTTTCGCAGTTGTATTGGTTGCCCCCCCCCCCCCCAACCCATCATAACAGACGAGCCTGGAGTTGTCATGGTAGCTTTGGTGACGTAATTAATAAAAATGTTTTATTATAGATGTTCCAGGTGTGTTCGATCCAGGAATGTTTCAGCGTCAATCATGTGAGCCCCCCCCCCCCCAGCCATACTTTAGCCCACATATTGATGTGGATCCATGATCTTATCTGGATCAATCCAGCTCTAGCTGCTCCATCAAGCGGGATGCCCAGACTGTAATGATGATGATGATGATGATGATGATGGTTCGAAGGCGGTTTACAGTGACACATCTATATGATGCTATTCTTTCTCTCTTGCGCTTAAATAGAACCATTCTCCTAGAACCATACTGTGTCAACGAGTACAAATAAATCAAACAGTGAGTGAGTGAGTGAGTGAGTGAGTGAGTGAGTGAGTGAGTGAGTGAGTGAGTGAGTGAGATGAGTGGTGAGTGGTGAGTGAGTGAGTGAGTGAGTGAGTGAGTGAGTGGTGGTGAGTGAGTGAGTGAGTGAGTGAGTGGTGGTGAGTGAGTGAGTGAGTGAGTGAGTGCTGCAATTAGCAAATTGTTAATTACAGCCTGATATTGAGCTATAACATATGTTCAGATAATGACCGATAATGATTGAACCACAACGAATTTAATAAAATGACGTCATCAGATTTCATTTTTTTATTTCATGTTAAAACATAATGTTGTGAGTATCACATAATGTTGTGAGTATAACATAATGTTCTGAGTATAACATAATGTTGTAGTATAACATGAATTGTCAGTATAACATAATGCTGTCAGTATAACATGATATTGTCAGTATAACGTAATGTTGTCAGTATCACGTAATGTTGTGAGTATAACATAATGTTGTGAGTATAACATAATGTTGTGAGTATAACATAATGTTGTGAGTATAACATGATATTGTCAGTATCACGTAATGTCGTCAGTATAACATAATGTTGTGAGTATAACATAATGTTGTCAGTATAACATAATGTTGTGAGTATAACATAATGTTGTGAGTATAACATAATGTTGTGAGTATAACATAATGCTGTCAGTATAACATGATATTGTCAGTATAACATAATGCTGTCAGTATCACGTAATGTCGTCAGTATAACATAATGTTGTGAGTATAACATAATGTTGTCAGTATAACTTAATGTTGTCAGTATAACATAATGTTGTGAGTATAACATAATGTTGTGAGTATAACATAATGTTGTGAGTATAACATAATGCTGTCAGTATAACATGATATTGTCAGTATAACGTAATGTTGTCAGTATCACGTAATGTTGTCAGTATAACATAATGTTGTGAGTATAACATAATGTTGTGAGTATAACATAATGTTGTGAGTATAACATGATATTGTCAGTATCACGTAATGTCGTCAGTATAACATAATGTTGTGAGTATAACATAATGTTGTCAGTATAACATAATGTTGTGAGTATAACATAATGTTGTGAGTATAACATAATGTTGTGAGTATAACATAATGCTGTCAGTATAACATGATATTGTCAGTATAACATAATGCTGTCAGTATCACGTAATGTCGTCAGTATAACATAATGTTGTGAGTATAACATAATGTTGTCAGTATAACTTAATGTTGTCAGTATAACATAATGTTGTGAGTATAACATAATGTTGTCAGTATAACATAATGTTGTCAGTATAACATACTGTCGTTGAGTATGCTGTAATATTTTATTATCTATAACGATGACGCATCAAACTCAGAAGGGTTTCTGTCTGTTGCCTGTAGACATTTATTATCATAACAGATGATGTTCATTCAAAATTGATAAAAACTTCTATAAACCGTAATATCAGCAACTAGACTTGATCAAGATTAGTTTATATTCTTTTGTTTGATGTGAAAATGGCTGACACTCTTATGAAGGGGCATTAAAAAGCTATTAGAGAACACACACATACACACACCCATACACACACACACACACACACACACACACACGCTTACATATATATATATATATATATATATAAACACACACATACGCACACATCCATGCACACATACACACAATGATGATAGTAGAGTAGATGGTAGTAGAGTAGATGATAGTAGAGTAGATGTTAGTAGAGTAGATTATGGTATAGTAGATGATAGTAGAGTAGATGGTAGTAGAGTAGATGATAGTAGAGTAGATGTTAGTAGAGTAGATTATGGTATAGTAGATGATAGTAGAGTAGATGGTAGTAGAGTAGATGATAGTAGAGTAGATGTTAGTAGAGTAGATGTTGGTAGAGTAGATTATGGTATAGTAGATGATAGTAGAGTAGATGTTGGTAGAGTAGATTACGGTATAGTAGAGTAGATGTTAGATAGAATAGCCACTTTTGTGCACTTGTTGGGCTAAATGGGCCGAGTGACCTCCAAAGGTAATGAAGCAAAGTCAAAGATGAAACACCCTTCAGATATGCCCACGCCGAGATTCGAACACGGGTGGCAGTGATCTGTGCTCCAACACGCTACCGCTAGACCACGGAGGCGCCCCAGCTAATAGAGTAGAGGATAGTTAGAGTAGATGACAGTAGAGTTTGTCAGTAGACAATTTCTGTTAAAAAAAAACATTTATGTTGTAAATCACTCAACCATCTACCTCTAGATTTATAAAGTGTGTACACACTTCATACACCCTTTATACACAATTTAAACACCCTCATTTAGTTAGTACACAAAGACAATGAATTATGATATTATAATGAGGGTAACCCTTTACTCTACGAATGTCACTTGTTTAGTGAACCGTGAAATATAGATACACGATGAAGAAGGAGGATTTATACTGAAGATAAAAATTAACGGCATCTTTAATGAGGTATCTAAGTAATAATCGCATTAAAACAGAGTAAACGTGTATTATGAAATAAATTAGTTTATTGATCATAAGACCTTTAGTGTGTTTTTAAAGTATTTTGTGCCGTGTTTATTGGGCCATATTACGTTCCCTTGGGGGGAGGATCTCTGGTAGAATTGTTTGTGGCACTAACAATTGTAGACCCACAAGTTGCGTTCTGTGTATTTGTAGAATGTTTCACTCATCAGTAGGAAATCTCGACCTGATCATCTTATCAAATATACACATTACAAAGTTGATGAGCATGTCACTGTAGAAACTGACATTTGAAGACGTATAAAGTTTGTAAAGTTCCTTTGAAGTAAGATACTGTAACTTATATATAGTTATAAATAGCGCTACTTAAGTAGTTAACATAAACATTCTCACACAACTACCGTGATTACCAGATGTCATAACATTAAAGTAAAAAATATCATTGTAAAACATAGTCAATGTAAAATAAAGTCAATGTAAAAGGTGATCAGTGTAAAACCTGGTCAATCTAAAACATATTCAGTGTAAAACATGATCAGTGTAAAACATTGTCAATCTAAAACAAGGTCAATGTAAAATATGGTCAATATAAAACATTATTAATGTAAAAGGGGGATAGTGTAAAATATTGTCAATGGTAATATATGGTCAATGTAAAACATTGTCAATAAAAACGTGGTCAATATAAAACACGGACAATGTAAAACATGAGCAGTGTAAAACATGATCAATATAAAACATGGTTAGTGTAAAACATGGTTAGTGTAAAACATTGTCAGTGTAAAGTATGTATGTATGTAGCAAGTCACCATTGAACCACACGCACGTGTTGTTTGTTGCGAGCTGTGGTATCAAATGGTATGTTTTTTACGTGCTTCCGCTTTTTGTACGTAGCCTGCATGTAGCCGCTTTCGGTGGGCGTGACATATTTGTCGCGTACGAAAAGTGAATTAGACACACACACATACATACACACACACACACATACAGACACACACACATATATCTATACACACATACACATACACACACACACATACACACACACACACACACATCACACACACATACACATACATACACACACACAACACATATATATATATATCTACACACACACACACACATATCTACACACACACATATATATCTACACACACACATATATATCTACACACACACACACACACACACACATATCTACACACACACATATATATCTACCACACACACTATAACACACACACACACACACACACATATCTACACACGCGCGCACTTACACGCAAACCTATCTATCCCCCTCCCCCAACACATACACACACACACACATCTACACACGCGCGCACTTACACACAAACCATCTACCCCCCCCCAAGACACACACACACACACACACATATCTACACACGCGCGCACTTACACGCAAACCTATCATGTTATTCTGTAGTTGAGAAGTTCTATTTTCTGTTTCTATTAAAACTGTTGTATTGAATTAATCCAGCTTTAAATGATTGTAACAGGCACAGTACACTCTTAAAACATTAGAAGTACTCATTTAGGTGTTTGGCCTGAGAATCCAGCATTTAAATGATTGTAACAGGCACAGTACACTCTTAAAACATTAGAAGTACTCCCGACTCTAGAATAAATACACTATATCGTATCTCGAGAGGTGGCATTGTGCCAATGGCATATCTAAGGTATGGCAAGTATGGCACGTGCCCTGGGCGCCACTTTTGAAGGGGGCGCCACTGACTTGTATTTTGGGGTTAATTTTATGGTAGAGTTATCTGGATGGTGACGTCAGATAATCAGTTCAATTCAGTTAGTTTATTTCAACATTCTTAATACATCATTTTAATGAAAGCAAACACACAGAATTTTGAAAAGGAGAATGTTTGAAACATTGCTTATATAATGCATCCCCCCCCCACCTTAACATAACATTAAAAACATTCATGACAAATTTAAAAATAAAAAGATGTTATATCTTTTGTTATGAAACAACACAAAATTCATTTAATTATGAAATGATTAATTATTGTAGTAATAACATATTACTGCATATTGGAGCAACAACATATTATTGTGTGCGTGTGTGTGTGTGTGTCTGTGTATTTGTGTGTGCGTGCGTGTGTGCGTGCATATATATATATATATATATATATATATATATATATATTCTCTTTAACTATCAGTGGGGAAACTTGTTACACAAGTATTTCGGTATTAAAAGAAAGAAAATACTACGCAGCAATTAAGATTAACCGGACGGGGAGAAATATGTTTATTATTAATAACACTAAACCCGTTATTATAACTATATAGTTTGTATATCAGACATTAAGTCTGGTTTGAAACTGTTAATATACATATACCTGTGTGTTTTTAATAGCAATTAAGCCGTCAGTTTTAATAGCATTCGCTACATGACACCTGCCCGTTGCAGCAACTAATTTATGAAGACGGTACCAATTAGACCGATTCAATAGACCAAGTTCACGACCCCCAGCGCGCTGACACATGGGTTGCTCTCACGTGACCGCACCCAAGCGATCCAGAAATCTGGCTGTGTTCAGTGCTACCGCCATTTCGTTTTGTACAACATCGGATGTATTTGTTTTCTGAACTGTATTTTAACTGTATCAGCGCTATTTACTTGAAAATGGAACAAAATTGATAATTGGAAGTTGTCAGAACTAAATGACTACTTGAAGAAACGTTGTGTCACATATTCAGGCTATCTAAAGGCAGATTTAAAAAAGAGTTGTACGAGCCTGTAGGCCAGTAGGATCATCAGTTTACTACAAGATCTAGATCCCAACTTTGTCAATGTGGTTAGTAATGATTACCGGCTCTATTAAATTGTCTTGAATTTGGACTCCTTTGCTAAATACCAGATATTTCCAGACCTTGTTCGAAGACATCTTGGTGTAGTGTTACAATAAACGCTGTAAGAGTATTTAAGGTTTTCTTGTATATTTGTATACTTAATACAATAATTACTTAACTAGATAATTATTGACATTACACAAACATACACACACGCACACACACACACGCACACACACACACACACACACACACACACACAGGATGCTATTCACACTCTTTTTTAGTTTCAAAGGTATTACATCAGACAGGATTTTAAAACATTTTAAGTGTCCAATACACCCTTCCACGTCTATAAATGTTTGAGCAATACTTCGAGTCTTTATAATAATAATAATAATGTATATTTAATAAAGCGCCCTTACTAGCAGGAGCCATTCAAAGGCGCTGTACAAATAATATGTAATTTAACAATATGTCTATAAGAACCCTGTAATGATTTCAAAGATAATAATTATTTATCTGTGAAAGCGACCTTAAATAGGTGAGTTTTTAGAAGAGACTTAAAATTTCCAAGAGACGACGCACTTCTGATATTTGCCGGCAACCATTTCCACAAAGTGGGGGCTGTAACACTAAACGGACAATCACCATATGACTTGACCCGAGACATACTGTCAACTGCAATAGTATCTGTCTTTATCACGCCTTTTGATGCCAAACGTCCCTTAGACGTGAATGGTGGAATGTGCAAAGTGCTAGAGCTACAGCAACTCTAATGCAGAACCCACGATAGTGGCCATACGGGCATTTGAGCAATACCCCGTGAGCCGCTGGGTTAGTTTAAAAAAACGGCTGGGTAAGATATTTGAATTAATTTAATTATGACTACAATATAATACGTTTTGATTACGTATAATCCATCAAATTATCATTTGTAGCCCCAGGCCATGTAACCGAGTCTGAAGACTGTAAACTCACAAGGAGTGTTACATGGCCCGTACTCACAACAAATATATAATACTACACACACAAACACACACACATACACACACACACACACACACACACACACACATTTATACGTATATACAACAGGTACAGTACAGATGTGTGTTCGGTGTGCCATGGAACACTGTGGTATATCCATATTTGCATAATAGTAACTTCATGTTTAATACATGCACATACATATACATATATACACATATATACGTGCACATACATATACATATATACACATATATACATGCACATACATATACATATATACACATAGATCTCCTCACCATGATAAGGCATATCCAACCTACATTTCTTAATATTTCACTTTTTATAACTATTTTATTTTATATTTTAAACATATATATCTTTGTATCTTTTATGAGTTTGTCTATATAAAATAAAGATAAACCAGTCTTTCACATTAGTAATAATTTGTTCCTCTGTCATATTATATGCAACAATTAAATAATTTTTATGTCGTGTCTCAGTACATTTAGTGGTGACTATGTGTTTGTTATCCCTTTTAAGATATAACTCTGGTTTAATTGAGTTCCATATTTTTAGACTCATATTTGCTATGCTCCTTGTAGCCACAATTGTTCTGAGTTTTGGTAGTCGCAGCTTTCGTGCCTTCCTATGACGTGTATTTCTCTCACTATGCTACAGGTATGAACAAATATCCTTTAGTGACAATGGTAGACGATTGGCTACATATGAATGAACACATTTAGCAGTTTGCAGTTTATAAATATCGTTGATTTTAAGTAACAGAAGAGATTTAAATAATGTAAGGGAATAATATAATTGTTTTAAATATTTTCTATTTAGTGAGGGTTTGACTCGATTGATAGCCTAAAAAGTGCTAGTAATGCGTTTTTATGTTACTTCAATGTATTTATCGCAATTAATTTTTCATCTCTAATTACACCGAGAAATTATACTTCGGATGCGACTTGATTACATTTTGCGAAATTTTTGTAAAATTGAGAGAAAGCTTATTAGAGTCAGATTACATGAAGCTGTCAGTAGAAGCATAACAACTTTAATTCATTGATTTGCAAATTGAAAATAAATCAATTTTACACACCCATCATGATATTGTTTGTTACCTGGATACTTCTTAGTCATTAGGACTTTTGAAGGTTGATTTGGGAAGACAAGATCATGAAACAATAACACGTACATCATAGGTTTATCAAATAGTTAAACTACAGAGTTGGCCGAAGGTGTACATACGTAAACCAATTAGTATTAGGAAGAGTTTATTTTGAGAGAATATGGCACATAATGATATGACGTGAACGCAAGAGATATAAACACAAACATACACATAATAAAAATACAGTTAGATCAATTACTCGAATCCCATGGGCAAGGCCTCGCAAGTACCCGTGAGGTGTCCGGATAGCGAAGGAGTGGACGATGAGCCTGGTGTTACTGTTGGTTGTGTGGACACGCTTACGGGGCTGTTGTGGAGGTTCACACATCACCAGATGCTGGATGTTCGGCTCCGTGTGGGCCTGCTCATCCTTAAGTCGCAGAAGGAACTTGGTGATTGATGGTGCACTTCTGGTCACGGATGACGCGACTGTGAACGCTCTATTTGGCTGGATCAATGAGCGGAGGAGCCTTCCAGCGAAGGGCCTGACGAAGGGATCCTTCGGCTGCCGGTTGGAAAGAGTACTGTCCAACGTGTGCGGCCATGAAATATGACACACACTCTACAGCATCAACCTCTTTGAAGATATCCAACCAATTAGCATCGTCCCTAGCTTTTGAATTGGAAGACGGTAACGGCGTTAATCCCCCTAGTTCATTGCCATTTAGCAATTGGAATATTTCCTAGTGGTTGGTTGATAATCATTTTTTATTTGCGAGACATTTTTTCATTTATATCCATAATATTATAACAAGTATCCAGCACGTCAGGTTTATATGTCACATTTAAACTGTTTAATAACAATAAAATAAATTTTTTCGATCAAGTGTCGCAAAACTCCTTGACTCAGATCTGCTTCCATCCCACATCCACCTCAACTCCCAACCGAGCATAGAACGCATGCTACCATTAAAGGCCCAAAGCGTTACTCAAACACATAGCCATCACATCCCGTCACGTCCTCAGAGAACAAGAGAGAACAAGAGAGAGAGACATCTTGTATATTGTAGATATTGTTAATAAAGACATCATACTAACTAATATATAAACACCTCAACATAGGTAAGGTAGATTAATATAATGAGCTTACCACTTGTCCTAACTTTACGACTGGTTTTAATGAAGTGTGAAGCTAAAATCTAATTAAATTAAATGTGTATTAACCAAATGGTGTAAATGTATGTTGGGGTTCATATTACCCTACTATACTAATGGACAGTGTAGTGGTTTGAGTTGGGTTTTTAACAGTATGATTTAGAGTTTCACGAAGACAGTGGGTTATGAATAAGTTTGATGTCGGATGGTGATTCTAAACTGTGATCAAAACTTTAGTCGAAACAGGCACATTGTTAACGCACCATACAGCATAACAAATTCACATTAAACACAGTATTTATCTTTAGAAAAACGTATTATTTTGAAATATTGGTATAACTTAAGTTGATTAGTTTCCGGGCCACAGAACAGTATATGATATAAAATGTATTAATAAGCAGTATGTAAATCTGGTTGTATCTGGATGTAAAACTAAACAGCTGAAGTTAGAAATAAACTGATAGAAACTGGCAATGAGGGTATTTGTCACAATGAGGATGTTATGTAAAGTCATGGCCGGTTGTTGAATTAATTTATGTAGGGAGAATTAAGGTTTGTGGCCGACGAATTGTGGGGTCAATGGGTGCGAAACAATAGTGCTCCTATTGATAGATGTGCGAAAGAAGTCGGTGGTCACCGGTTCGGTGCCGCTTGGGGATTTGGCCAGCTGGTTGTTGGGATCACACGGGTGTAGATGTCGTAGCCGCGGGGTTTGTAATATATTGATGTTTTCGTGGTGTGGGTTGAATGAGTGAAAGCTTTGTTAGTGAATAGTTCTAATGGTACAGCCAAGTCAGTGGAGATTGAATCAAGTGACATGCGAGTCTCCACTGGACAACAAGCTGATTGTGCTGGGGGGTTTTAGGTTTTGTTGTTCGGGGAGAATCCCCAGACTGTCGCTTAATCAGCACAGCCTCTATGTTGGAGTGGTTGAGGAACCGCCTCCCCCACCACTCACAGGTGGTTCTGGAGTGTATAGTTTTGAGGAATGTATAGTTTTTGTACAGTTTTGAGTAGAGGAATAAAGTAGATTCGAGACGACATGAGTTCGGAGTTTTGAAAGTGAGAACTTGGCTAAGGCCGAGATCCAGGACGCCGGCCGCGTCCCGGATCTCGGTACTTTTCAGTTAGAATAGAGCACGAATAATTATTAGCTGGAGCAGGGATTTTCTTGGTAGAATGATAAATATCAAAAGTGAAGAAGAGATTTAGATTTAAAGGAAAAAGTGTCTACATATATTTTGTACGAGTATAAAGGTGGACGCTCACCTAATTAACACACCTGTCACAAATACCATCCTAAAATACAAAATATTACAACAAAGTATGTACATTTCATGGCTAATCTTCAAAATAATATAATTATTTGTTGTAATATAGCTAAATATATCACTGAAGAATAAGAAATAAAATAAACTTTCGTACTAAGTATATTGTATATATTGGTACACTATTTATTGTTTGTACACTTGTTCGGTATATTTCTGTACATGTACAAGGGGTCAATGTTTAAAATAAGAAACATGACCAGCCGATAATCAGATAATTGATTCCATTATTAACTATCTCTATTGATCTCTTCTTTTAGGTGTTCTTCTGCTGTTTTATAAAATCGTAAAATATTGTTGGTCTCTATCAACTTATTTCTATATATATATATATATATATATATATATATATATATATATATATATATATATATATATATATATATATATTTAGACACTCATTTGTGAGGTATCAGTAATTAAACCTATGTATGGGGTATTGTCAAATCCATGACTGTGAGGTATATAAATGTATATAGAGTTTGCCGTGTTGCTGCCACCTGGTGAGTATGTATAATACCCCATAATTTATTTATATCACATAATAACTCAGAACTGTATATGTGTTACAGTTAATTTGTATAATCATATTACCTGAAATTTTCAGGTAATACGTCTATTGGTAATTGAGAATTAATACAGATTACCTGAACAGTTCAGGTAATATACATATTACTCGATTATACAGATTAACTGTAACATATATATCCCATTAAATCACATCCAGATATAACACACAATATCTTATCTATATGTAAACCCCAGAATATCCCATTTATATATGCCCCATGACAACACATCTGTAATTACCCTACAATAACCGACCTATATATGCCCCACAATATCCTATCTATATATACCCATATTATCCCAGGCTATTTATAGCTCAGAAAATCCCATATGACACAATCTCATCAACATATAACCTACTAATTTTCATTAATATATACCTAATCAAAACTCATGCTTATACATCCCCCCTCCCACAATATCCCATCTATATTATAACAAATAATATATAAATAACTATCAATGTCTTATACTCTCAACAATATTATATCTATATATGTTACACAATTTTCCATCTATATATATACTACAATATATAATATATATATATATATATATATATATACATATATATATATATATATATATATATATATATATATATATATATACTCACAATTACAATATATATATATATATATATATATATATATATATATATACCTCACAAATAATATACAAATAAGTATCAATGTCTTTATACTCCCAACATTATTACATCTATATATAAAAAGTCTAAGTTTACTTTGCATTAAGAAATGGTGATTACGATTACTTGAGATCATGTAATCAATTACGATTACTAATTATGATTATCCCCTGCGTGGTGTTGAGTACAGACCAGAGCAGTGGATGAACACCGTTAAAAATGTCATATAAACAGGCGTTTCAGATTAACACGGTTTAACTACAACTCTAACGACCCTGATTAGTCAGCACTTGGATGACAAATAGATAATTAAATTAACTCGTGTGTTAGTAAACATAAACAAGGCTGTATGTGATCCTCGGTCGACATACGGGGTGACTAATGTGGGCATTAAACGGAGATCAAAGGTCGAAGTACAGAGCTGAGTTATAGAAGAAAAATATAATCTTAAAGCATAGTAATAATTTAAGACTGAAAAATTGGTTCATTTACAGAGGTGGTCTAATTACAGAGGTGGTCTAATTACAGAGGTGGTCGGAGTTGGATTTGACTATATACTAATAATCCTATATATTATATAAACCTTATCTGGCTATAGTCACGCCACACATAATGTATTATGTTACTAAATATATATTTCCCAAATATTTGAACAATTCCAATTATGTTTACATGTACAATTATGTGTTTAAATGGAATATTAATATTTTAATGTCCTTGTGATCTTGTTTGTCAAGGAAACAAACCACCACTGGTTCATATGTAACTAGACATTAAGTTGTTTAATTATCAGGTACAATGGCCATCAAACTCTGTTGTACATTTTAATTTCAAGAATATACAATAAAAAGGGTCTGTTTAAGCAACATGTAAATTTAGTAGCATGTTTATATCGGTATTATACATGTAACCAAGTGAATATTGATGAAGAATCACATTCATGTTTGTGTGATACACATTTAATCATGATTACTTAACTATGTAATTATATTCGATAAAATTCAGAATGAATAATTTGACCCTGTAATCGCTCTAATCCTGCTCAGCACTGAGCTCTACATAATTGAATTACTAGTACCATATTCCTGTGTGTGGCGGCACTTGACGGAACAGGAGCCATGTTATTATATGCCACCTGCCATGAGCGGACCTATTAATAATAATAATAATAATAATAATAATAATAATAATAATAATAATAATAATAATAATAATAATAATAATGTATATTTAATAAAGCACTCTTACTAGCAGGAGCCATTCAAAGGCGCTGTACAAATAATATGTAATATAATAATACCCCAAATAATGTCTGTAAAAACCCTGTAATGATTTCAAAGATAATAATTATTTATCTGTGAAAGCGACCTTAAATAGGTGTGTTTTTAGAAGAGACTTAAAATTTCCAAGAGACGACGCATTTCTAATATTTGCCGGCAACTTATTCCACAAAGTGGGGGCTGCAACACTAAACGCACAATCACCATATGACTTGAGCCGAGACACTGGCACCTGAAATGGTATCTGACTGGATGACCTGAGTTTTTGGATGTGTGTGTTTCAGGTCGATATGTTCATATAATCGCTAATAATGGTTTGCTGTTGCGCCTTTGGGTGCTCAAAACGACAATCTGCAAAACTACGCACAGAGCGTAGGATCTGGTTTAACATATTCCAATTTTCCAATTTATAGTTTTCGTGCATTTAAGAATTTGGGCGTAAAATATGTCGGTCTTACTGTATTTACATCAAATATCAGTCAGTAGATTACATTCAAGAACAGATGTGATGTGAATTAGAGCCCTATATGGGTTGGGTTGACCCGTTCGGGTTAACGCAACCCGCAGCCGTGGGTCGGGTTGAAACTGTTTTTCGGGTCACGGATTGGGTTTGTGTTGTTGTCTTGTGGGTTGGGTTGTCTTGTGGGTTGGGTATGGGTTTCTTGAAAAAAATATGGGTTTTATTTATTTTTTAAATTGAAAAATATATTCACCCGCCTTCCGTTATTCAGCCACCGCCAATGCTTACGCAATCAGAATACAGACATTGCCATATAAACACTACCCCCTATTACCACCACACACTGACAGTGAAATGATTCTGGTAATCTGTGAATTGATTGACAAGCTGTCAAGGTCATTAGGTGGCGATAATGACAGTGTTGATAGTATGATCAGTGATATATTAAATAAAGTGATAGTTGGGGTTAACAAAAGATCGAAAGCCACTTGTAAGCAACCCCCCACAGGGTCGACAGTCGAATATGTCCCACTCTATGCCACCCCACCACAAGGCAAACTTTCAACCAGATCCCAAAGTTGGCATAAAAATTAGATTAGACTGTACATTAGATATGGACCATCCCACCCGTCACATAATTAGTCCAGTATGTGTTTATATAGTTAACAATCCATCTCCAGTTTGAACAATTCAAAAGGAACATGTTATAATATCAGTAGGTAGTTAGTGTCTGGGACTCTACAGAGAGATGATGTGTTAGTATAGCTGTTAATTAGTAAGTAGTTTAACTAGTAAACATATTTACGTGTACTCCTGATTGTTGTGTTTAAGTGTTATCAAGCAACACATATATTATTATATAAGATATGAGTAAAACTGCGGGACATTTGTTACTATTGGATATTAGCAGATATTGTGTTTTATTGAAGACATTTATTTTATTCTAATTGATGGGAGGGGGGAGGTACTCTTATGCTTTGAATAACAGTGATTTTATTTTAACTATTGCTACTGATAACCATGCTGCCAAACTTATGACTAGCTAACTGAATAGTCACTTTAAGATACGACAGGATTTTAATATAAAAATGTGAATAAGTTACAATGGAAAAGGTGAGTTCGTTTTTCAATAAATTATCTTAATAACAGGAATTTTGTATGTTTCGGGTTCGGACTCTATTCTTGTGTGTTGGGTTGGGTATTGGTTATAATCTTGTGTGTTTGGGTTGGGTATTGGTTATAGTCTTGTGTGTTGGGTATTGGTTATAGTCTTGTGTGTTGGGTTGGGTATTGGTTATAGTCTTGTGTGTTGTGTTGGGTATTGGTTATAGTCTTGTGTGTTGGGTATTGGTTATAGTCTTGTGTTTGGGTATTAGTTATTGTGTTGGGTTGGGTATTGGTTATAGTCTTGTGTGTTGGGTATTGGTTATAGTCTTGTGTGTTGGGTTGGGTATTGGTTATAGTCTTGTGTGTTGTGTTGGGTATTGGTTATAGTCTTGTGGGTTGGGGTATTGGTTATAATCTTGTGTGTTGGGTTGTATATGGTTATAGTCTTGTGTGTTGGGTTGGGTATTGGTTATAGTCTTGTGTGTTGGGTTGGGTATTGGTTATAATCTTGTGTGTTTGGGTTGGGTATTGGTTATAATCTTGTGTGTTTGGGTTGGGTATTGGTTATAATCTTGTGTGTTTGGGTTTGGGGTTATTGGTTTATTTGTGGTTGGGTATTGGTTATAGTCTTGTGTGTTGGGTATTGGTTATAATCTTGTGTGTTTGGGTTGGGTATTGGTTATAGTCTTGTGTGTTGGGTATTGGTTATAGTCTTGTGTGTTGGGGTATTGGTTATAGTCTTGTGTGTTGGATATTGGTTATAGTCTTGTGTGTTGGGTATTGGTTATAATCTTGTGTGTTGGGTATTGGTTATAGTCTTGTGTGTTGGGTTGGGGTATTGGTTATAGTCTTGTGTGTTGGGTTGGGTATTGGTTATAGTCTTGTGTTTGGGTTGGGTATTGGTTATAATCTTGTGTGTTGGTGTTGGGTATTGGTTATAGTCTTGTGTGTTGGGTATTGGTTATAGTCTTGTGTGTTGGGTATTGGTTATAGTCTTGTGTGTTGGGTATTGGTTATAGTCTTGTGTGTTGGGTATTGGTTATAGTCTTGTGTGTTGGGTATTGGTTATAGTCTTGTGTGTTGGGTATTGGTTATAGTCTTGTGTGTTGGGTATTGGTTATAGTGTTGTGTGTTGGGTATTGGTTATAGTCTTGTGTGTTGGGTATTGGTTATAGTCTTGTGTGTTGGGTATTGGTTATAGTCTTGTGTGTTGGGTATTGGTTATAGTCTTGTGTGTTGGGTATTGGTTATAATCTTGTGTGTTGTGGGTATTGGTTATAGTCTTGTGTGTTGGTTGGGTATTGGTTATAGTCTTGTGTGTTGGGTT
Source organism: Paralvinella palmiformis (assembly GCA_025642065.1). Taxonomy (NCBI): domain Eukaryota; kingdom Metazoa; phylum Annelida; class Polychaeta; order Terebellida; family Alvinellidae; genus Paralvinella; species Paralvinella palmiformis. Next base: position 1,126 of record JAODUP010000425.1, on the reverse strand, counting down.
GGGTATTGGTTATAGTCTTGTGTGTTGGGTATTGGTTATAGTCTTGTGTGTTGGGTATTGGTTATAGTCTTGTGTGTTGGGTATTGGTTATAGTCTTGTGTGTTGGGTATTGGTTATAGTCTTGTGTGTTGGGTATTGGTTATAGTCTTGTGTGTTGGGTATTGGTTATAGTCTTGTGTGTTGGGTATTGGTTATAGTCTTGTGTGTTGGTTGGGTATTGGTTATAGTCTTGTTTTTGTTGGGTATTGGTTATAGTCTTGTGTGTTGGGTTGGGTATTGGTTATAGTCTTGTGTGTTGGGTTGGGTATTGGTTATAATCTTGTGTGTTGGTTGGGTATTGGTTATAGTCTTGTGTGTTGGGTTGGGTATTGGTTATAGTCTTGTGTGTTGGGTATTGGTTATAGTCTTGTCTGTTGGGTATTGGTTATAGTCTTGTGTGTTGGTTGGGTATTGGTTATAGTCTTGTGTGTTGGTTGGGTATTGGTTATAGTCTTGTGTGTTGGGTATTGGTTATAGTCTTGTGTGTTGGGTTGGGTATTGGTTATAGTCTTGTGTGTTGGGTTGGGTATTGGTTATAGTCTTGTGTGTTGGGTATTGGTTATAGTCTTGTGTGTTGGTTGGGTATTGGTTATAGTCTTGTGTGTTGGGTTGGGTATTGGTTATAATCTTGTGTGTTGGTTGGGTATTGGTTATAGTCTTGTGTGTTGGGTATTGGTTATAGTCTTGTCTGTTGGGTATTGGTTATAGTCTTGTCTGTTGGGTATTGGTTATAGTCTTGTGTGTTGGGTTGGGTATTGGTTATAGTCTTGTGTGTTGGGTATTGGTTATAGTCTTGTGTGTTGGGTATTGGTTATAGTCTTGTGTGTTGGGTTGGGTATTGGTTATAATCTTGTGTGGGTTGGGTATTGGTTATAGTCTTGTGTGTTGGGTATTGGTTATAGTCTTGTGTGTTTGGGTTGGGTATTGGTTATAGTCTTGTGTGTTGGGTATTGGTTATAGTCTTGTGTGTTGGGTTGGGTATTGGTTATAATCTTGTGTGTTGGGTTGGGTATTGGTTATAGTCTTGTGTGTTGGGTATTGGTTATAATCTTGTGTGTTGGGTATTGGTTATAGTCTTGTGTGTTGG
>JAODUP010000424.1:235000-343072 GCA_025642065.1 Paralvinella palmiformis | reverse complement strand
GAGCAATAACAAAACTGAGAAGTCGCTGACACGAGCCGTTGATTGGTTAGACAACATGTCGCTCTACATAGATCATCTGTTCGAAATCCAGAAAACGATCGAGTTCACTATAATAGACGACCTTACCAACCAAACTTTCCAGATGGGATTCTATTTTTTCCTGTATACAATTCTTTTTGTGGTAAGTGATAAATGTAAAAATATTAACTTTCTACAAACGGTAGAATTATGTTTATTGAACGTTTTAAAGAAATGTCCGCATTATTTATATAAAGTGCAATACAAAGTAAAGCCAAATATAAAGCCTGCTAACACCCTACTTGATTATTTCAATCATATCGTTGTCTCCGAATACTGATATGTGTTGTGCCAACTATATACTGATCTATATTTTCTCCCTATTGATACTAGATAATGTTCATCACCATTTCCAGGCCGTGGTAGTGATCTATATACTCCTGCTGCGTACAATCTGCTCGAACGTCAACAAGATTCACGAGTCGACCAAGTCCTTGAACATCAGCAGGAAGGAGCTGGTCATTCAGAAGAGGGCCACCGATGCCTTTCTCTACCACGTCCTGCCTCGACATATCGCCGACCAGTTCAAGGCCAAGAGTGGCGCCAGTCTACACAAGTTCCAATGCGTGACCGTTCTCTTCACCAACATTGTTGGCTTTACTCGCGATGTACGTCTGACCTGTGATCCGAACAGGATGGCCAAGCTTCTCAACGACATCGAGGAGTTCTTCGACGAGCGGATCAGGTCGTTTAATGTGTATAAGCTGGAGACGATGGGAGAATCGCACATGGTTGTTTCTGGTAACAGCAATGGCAACAACAAAACCGTCAACTCTAATTGACCTATTTTCTGTGTTGTTTAAGTTCCGTATAGTTAGTGAACCATTTACGATAACACGTAAACTATTCGGTTTAACATATGTTTCATCCAGCTAATTTTGACGATTATTTGGCTGCATCCTATCTTTATAATTCTATTAATTCCAACATTTCTATATCAGGTATCCCAGAACCCATTGATGATCATTCCGCTGAAATGGCCGACTTTGCTCTCGACTTAATGAAAGTAACAGCCAATTATCAACTGGAAGACCTACCAACCGGAAAGCTCAACTTACGTATTGGAATCCACTCCGGTATGTAAATTATATAGTGTGTCTAATTTCGTGAATACAATATTGTATAATAATAATAATAATAATACGCAATAATAATAATTCGCAATAATAATAATAATAATAATACAACAACAAAAACAATTATTATGTACTCAACACCTGAAAGACCAATAGCTGGTCAGGGGATTCGAACTGTAGACTTACCGGATTTTAGTACAGCGTTATGTCTAAGCTAACTTGTCATATATACATATATATATATATATATATATATATATTATATATATTATATATATATATATATGTCGTAATATATATATATATATATATATATATATATATATATATATATATATATATATATATATATATATATCCTATTTGGTATGTTCCATATTAATCCAAACTTCTACAAAAAGGTTATATGTATCGGTAATTAAAGCAATTAGTTGAACCATTCGACCATTTTCAAATTGCATTCATGTTTTTGTTGACACAGAGCAGACGACATCTGTAATGTAACAAAAGGTAATTAGATGCAGTGCATATTGTTAGCTTCAAAATTAGAAATCTCAGCAGATGAGTTATCTTATCGCCCGGATATACCCGTAAATCCATGAATTGTGTGTCAGGATAAGAATTTAAAAATCCCACATATTCCCGCTGACTTTGACTATCGCATGTTGTAATAACGCCATTATTAACGGGTGAGCATAACAAGAAGAGTCTTTAAAAAATGACGCTTTAGTTCACATCATAGTTATATACAATATAAAATGACGATGACTCTATGTGGCAAAGGGTTTCTTAACCATATAATAACAATAATAATAATAATAATAATAATAATAATAATAATAATAATATGTGACATTTATATAGCGCCCCATTCAGCTAGATAGCTCTACGGCGCTTTACCTTATTGTTATTATTATCATCCCTGACTCAGACCTGTTCCAATCCAACACACATCTCAACTCGCAATGGAGCATACAACGCATGCTGCCATTATATAGGTGCAAAGCGTTACCCAAACACATAGCCATCACGTCCTGCCAGGGGTTGTCATTTTCATGGATGAGTGAACCAGTCGCCACATGACAGTTCCCCGGAGCCTCGATTACACGCGACCCTTCGGCCACGAGTCCTAAGCTCTCACTAACTGCGCTATAATTTATTTCACAAGAATTCCAAATGTCGAGAATATTGTAGTGTTTTCTTCTAGAGCTAGATCTATTTCTAATATTAACGGGACTTAGGGACTACCTTAGTATTTCTTGGTGGCGCGGCATATATATTTATCAGTTATATTTTATATTGTCCATAAATCATAAATGTGCTTCGCTTCTGAAGTAATACCCACCTTTATTCTGACCGTAGTTACCTCTTTCCTTACATGCTCCCTAAATTATTATACACGATAGAACACATTCAAGTTGTTATATTAAATGGCAGCTTCAGTACAACGCGGAAAGACTTTTGAAAGAAGCACTAAAATCTTATTTTAAAGCCAATAGCGATACTTATATATATATATCTAATCCCAGATAATTGTTAGTAACAGTTAAAAATTCACGCTACTTGGAATAAATCTCACATTTTAATTCATGGAAATGAAAGCTCTGAAAATTAGTATAAGATGGATTGTTTTTCCTACGTTGAAAGTTAATTTGCTACTAGATATTAAAAATGGTAGCAAATAATTACTACTGAATCCAAAAAGGTAATTTCTAGCCACTCTCTCTCTCTCACACACACACACACACACACACACACACACACACACACACACACACACACACACACACACACACACACACACACACACACACACACACACACACACACACACACACACACACACACACACACACACACACACACACACACTAAATATATATATATATATATATATATATATATATATATATATATATATATATATATATATATATATATACACACATTCACACTTTGTTTTATTAAAGGACCTGTCATGGCTGGATTAGCATGTCTTTCTAGACCAAGGTATGCCGTCTTCGGGTTAACCGTTGAAATTGCTGCACATCTCGAAGAGAGCGGACTCCGTAAGTATATAGGAAAAAAATTGATTCATTTGCCATTCATTTGCCGCTAATCAAAACTTTTATTTATTATATAGCTGCCTCTTGGTACAGGGATTCATGACATTACTGTCTTAATATCATTTTCTCTAATATTACAGCTGGAATGATTCACGTCAGTTCGGACTCTTACGCCTTGCTATCTAAGGGAGGGCGGTATAAGTTTGATGCCAGGCATAAATCCGCACCATCCGTATGTATATCCGTCAGTAATTCAAAGATGTCATGGCACTTACGACATAGCAATTAACCCGGGAAGACCAAATTATCACCAGTAAACAATCTTCCCATCTTTTATCGTGATTAAAATCTTCCCTTTTTAGAAGACGGCCAACTCACAGCAGTCTTACTTCCTAACGAGCAAGGTCGACGTCGACAGCGAATATAGCGACAGCTGTACCATGTCTCCAGCGAATGATCCTCAGGAGTTAGGCAGCATTTATTACCAGAGCTCCCCGTGTCGCAGTGACCACTCAAGACATCCGACACGAAGCTTCGAGGGGCCTCAGCCATCCGACACACTGCAGGTGCCGACTCGGGTTTCTCAGGGTGGACTCCGTATATTGGTCAACGAATACGATGGCTAATTTGAAAGGACTAGGACTAGGTGGCGCGTCGAAGAACAAAATACGATTATGTTCTTGTTTTTGTTTTTTTCGTTGTATGCACACATTATAAAAAGAAAATGACCCTGTACACGTATTATCATTCACGCGAGATTTCAACAGTTAGTGTCGCCATATTGTTATGTCCGGTATCTAATCGTGCGCGTGTGGATCTCAGAATTGGTATAGATTTAGTACCATTTTATTTTAATACGGGATCACTATGAGCGTGCGTCCTATTCAAAATTGTATTTAACGACCCCAAAAGACGTAAAGGAATTGATATATTGAAATGCATGGTTCGAATCAATTTATCCATAGAACATCCACCAATCAGCATCAGTTCGCTTAACATTATATTAATTTTCAGTAAGTAGATTATGCGATAATTAAATCCTCAGATTCACGACGGCATGTCTTCTAACATTAATCTATGTTAAATTCACGTTCCCTGTTCGTACCTTAGCATCCACCAACATTAGCCCTGACAGATTATATTAATAAGTGTCTTCGACTAATAGGATGATAATCGTCTTTGTATTGACCAAATGTAAACATCTTGATTGTTGGGTATGACTACCGTAAAACTGTGTCAAAGGCATTAAAATGACTGTTATATTTCTGTGAATATTAATACATCTGCAAGATTAGAAAAATAATCTAGAAAGTAAATAATCTAGAAACGGTATCCGTTTGGTGTTGCAATAGGATTGGACGCGATAATAAAGCTGTTGCAATCTATATGAAGTCTTCGTTTATTTCTGTGTGAGAAAGACGTGGATTCTTGATATATACATAGAAGCGTTTTCATAATTTCGCTGGGTTTCATTCCTGTCAGGATACAATATTTAGAAATATTAGATTACAGCATACTTGCGAGTGGGTGAATGAGTGGGTGACTGAATGAAATATCTGGCCATTGGTGAATCACTATGGAAATAAATTTTCTCCAATAGTACGAATGACACGTAGGGATTAGAATACCTATACATTCAACAATTGTCCTATATGATTGTAACCTAATTGCTCACAATATGGGGATAAACACTGCCCGCGGCTTACTACTCATGGATATGTCTGCCGGAGTAAAAACCCCTCCAGGTGTATAACATTCATCAAACGGCATTGTATAAATTTCGGCACATCACATAAGCGAACAACAATACGATTCTACATGATACATGGCAAAGCTGATAGGGTAAAACATGTTGTAATAACGACATAACTTTCTTACAATGGTATAGTAAGTAATCTGGATCGAAACAGGTCTGATGTCTGGTTCGGGCAATGCGTGTATTAGGATAAATATATAGTGGCACTGGCTCAGAACATCAACATATAAACATCCCTTGAAACCTATGCCTCCATAAACCTATACATAAATATAACACTTATTTCAATCGAAATATGAAATATTATACACCTCCACACATCTATACATACGTAGACTTATACATGTGTCTGGCCTACTCATCATGATGTGGGCTTCAGCTAATCCGTCGCAAGTTGTTGTTTAATTAGAGTGAAACGTTTACCCTTTTATAGGTTCTTGGAGCGTCAATCAATAAACTATTGTATTGAAGACGTGACAATATTTTGTTGCGTACACTACCTACATATGGAAGCAGCGAAGTAACTTAGCTAAAAAAAAGTAGCAATATTGTGCAATGGATTATTACTGGACTGGAACGAAATATCGCCTCAATCGTAGGTACGGTGTGGATCGTATCATTCTTGTAGGAGAGGGCAATAATTTTTTCGCCACCAACGGTGTACTCGGAAATTTAGTAATAATTATTTTAATAATCTGTTTCCTTTCCACATAAATAAGGTGGAACAACTTTTCGTTTGAATATTGTTGTTTTTTTGCACTTTTATATGGTCTATCTAGACAACAACTTGATTCCCACATCTTTTCAGAAAGTCTCATGCTTAGTACAACACCGTGAGTACAAGTGTGTTAAAATCGGTAAGCCATTTTTCAAATAAATTAAATTTACTAAAAGCGTCACAACTGTACGACTTTAAACGCAACAATACAAAGAAGACCCCCCCCCAAAAAAAAAAAACAATAACATTAGAATTGTAACCGCTACAGGACAGAAACTTTTAATAAATTACCCAGAATGCAGCTAATCCAAGTCATTGCCCCACAAGTTTCTGAGTGAATCTAAGCCACAGTTTTCCCACTGGCTGGGAAGTTCATAATCTATACAAACGATTGACCAAACTCGTTGTCTTACTCACAGTGCATATGTTTTGCCGATGATACGACAATATATCACACCAATCAAAATGAAACTAACTTATGTACTGACATTGAAAATAATCTGAATGTTCTGGCCCAGTGGTTCTATGCGAACAAATTATCATTGAACGTACAAAAGACGAAACTTATTGTTTTTCGTCCGAAACATAGTGCGAGAGACGGAGACGTACGTATTCCATGAAGCTGGGTGCTCATCACATCACTAGTGTCAGTAGTGTAGTTTCTTGATATATATATATATATATATATATATATATATATATATATATATATATATATATATATATATATATATATATATATATATAAGAGAGAGAGAGAGAGAGAGAGAGAGATTATGGACTGGAGTGGACGGAACATATCAATCATGTAGTGAAGAGAATATCCAGTGGTTCATATACCATACATTCTGCCAGGAGATTTATGTCAACAGATAATCTTAGATTACTGTACCATAGCCTTGTCCATTCACATCTATCCTATGGCACCATACTATGGGGAGCTGCATATCAATATAATCGATATAGGCTAGAAATAACTGAAAAATGATGCCTGCAATGAACACAGAAGTCAATTGTTCGAGAAATTAGAAATACCCAAATTAGAACATATTTATAAATTTCAATTGTGCAAACTGATGTACTCCCACGTACATGACAATCTATCAACCCCACTGGTCACAATTTTCTCTACAAATGCTGAAATTCACAAGTATAATATTCGACAACGATTAGGTCCACACGTGCAAAAAAAGGCTGACGAGTAAAATCGCAAAAACATTCATTCACCAAGGGCCCAAATTGTGGTCAAATGTACCTCCTGAACTGAGAATAAAGAATTCCATCAAATCATTTACAAATTACCTGAAAAATCACCTCATAACTCAATGCTAGAATAATTAACATCGCCAATATTTTGAAGTTATGCTACTTGTTATTGCATATATTTGTATTTTGATAATCTACGAAACCAAGACGTGTATGGATGTTCTTTTTATTGTAGGCACATAGGTCTCGCCTCTAAAACAGATCAAACGATCTTCGATGTAGATCCCAAAACTGCACACACACACACACACACACACACACACACACACACACACACACACACACACACACACACACACACACACACACACACATACACACACACACACATACACACACACACACATACACACACACACACACACACACATATATATATAAATATATAAAACATTTAGCCCATGAATGAAAATATTGTATTATTGTACAGATTGAAATAAACAATGATTGATTAATTAATCGATCCCCTCGAAACTTTTCCAGGCATTAATTTTAGCCTGACAAAGTCGTGTGTGACTGACCACAAACAATGGCGCTGTCGTCTTCACTGAATTAATTCAAAGTGAGGACGTCAAAGATCACCAGTTAACGTAATACATTGACCACGCTCGGGAATTTCATCGCCATCTGTCTGTACGTCTTCCCTGTGAGTGGTCGGAGAGGAGACACGAACAACCACTCAATAAAAGGGATCACAATGGAATTAATCGTTCACCCCTTTGTGTGTTATCCCTGTTTCATGATCATAGATTATGAAACGAAAGAGATCCTATCCTATTATAAGAAACTTTTCTCCTTGTGACGTCATATAGGCCCATAGGAAATAGCGATGGTTTGCCGAGATTTTAAATATTAATTATAAATCTACCATAACATTAAACTTAAATCGCCTGAATCTCTAACTACTGGAATCTTCCAATACCCATCACGAACAAGACTTAAGCAGTGTTTTTGCTGAACATCCATTTCAGCCACTCGATGATCTGCCATTTGATGCTAGTTTGTATGAGGGAAAATTATGAATGACTCAATCCCAAAACAATGGCTAACATATAACAAAGAAAATACGTGCTTACAGTGCAACTCCTCGTTGCGGCCACGTCCCAAACATCAGCCCATTTAACGCAATGCTAATTATTTTGCCAATAGCCTCTGGTGCGTATTACGGCCAACACTTGAAATCCCAAATGCCAATCGAGGCCCTCAATAATGGCCAATCAGCATATAAAACTGTCCGCCCGAGGCCAATTTCAATTTTACCTGACCGCAGCAATTCACACCTGATGATAATTAGTTTCGAAGAGACATAGGGAGAACACGCAAATTGTTGAATTAGATCAGTAGCTTTTTATTATCGGTGTGCCTCACCATGACATTACGTAAGTTGTACATAACATTTAAAATAAACTGTTTGTGTTCATTGGCTGTTGTTTAATTAACAACCTTCAGATATGCCTACGCTGGGATTCGAAAACGGGTGATAACGATCTGTGGTCCAACACGCTAGCGATAGACCACGGAGGCGCCCTAATACAAGCGTTGTACTTATATATATATATATATATATATATATATATATATATATATATATATATATATATGGGCAGATATTTCATATTTTTACTTATCATTTCTACCCTAAATATAACTGGAATTTACTGTTTGAATATTTTCTTTATTTCTTTCACTACTAAATAACAAGATCTATAACTTTCTTGATCTTGGAGAAAGTTCAGCTTTCGTCGGACAGTTTTGGGAAAAAAATGGGCAATCGCTTGTTAATAACATCCTGCTCTTAAAAGCAAGAAGAAGGACATTTCTTATAGCTCGAGTGACGTGCTATCCACACATACACAAAAAACCGCCTTGGTAACGGCTGTCTGTGGCATTTTGACAACGGATCGTATATTTCCCGAATCATTGCATAGAATTAACTTATCTAAAAGTGACACCTGAGACATTTTAACCCATCACAATCATCACCCAAATAAGTGATAAAACCTATTTGGAATTGATGGGCTTATTTTTTGTTTTGTTTTAATGGAATTGGAATTGATAAATTTGGAGCTTTTACCGTTATTTTAAACGGTTTAATTAATATTTTACTAAAATGAATTTGCATGTAATGTTTCGGTATCTACGTCCTTATCTACGTCCTTTCACACGTTCCACGTTTGACGTGTTTCCAAAGTCGAAAGCTTTCAGTTTACATCTTGCCACTCTCGGGATTTGCTAAATCTCTTTTCGGGTGCTCTCCTATATTTAACGGATTCTATTAATGGCGAAAGGAGTTTTTAATTAGACCAATTAATCACCAAAATCGTTTTAAGTCGTCTCTTGTTTTCAATGGTTAAAAGTTGTCGCCCTGGTAAAAAACAGCCAGGTTCCAGAACTATATTGACCCCCGGATACCCGTTGGATCTAGGGTTGTCAAAGGTTATCTGGGGGTGATAGACTAGCTAATAGTTCTTTGGGGTTGAGATGTGCATTCATCAAAAAGTTTCGATGCTAAACTGTTCCTTAAAACACGATAACGCGTCATAGTTCTAAGCCAGGGTTCACACATAAACATTTACATCACATTTATTTGTATCAATAATATTTTGAAATATTACAATTAAAAGATAATAGTTTAAAATCAATACATAATGTCTAGTTTTCCATTACTAATTTTATATAGTTAAACTTTCAGTCAGAAATAAGGAAAAACATATTTTCTGTGTGTGTGTGTGTGTGTGTGTGTGTATGTGTGCGGTGTATTTCTGTGTGTGTGTGTGAGAGAGAGAGAGAGGGGTGACTGTGTGTGTGTGAGAGAGAGAGAGAGGGGGGTGACTGTGTGTGTGCGCACGCGCGAGGGAGTGGTAGTGAAGGTGAAATATGCAAGACACTACATTCAAAAGGTTTTATAATAAAATGATCGCTATGACTGTTGGCTCTATCATAACCTGACACGTTATGACGATCAACACTATTCTAACCTATAATGCTAGAAGTCTGAGGCTGGTATGGTATGTCTCAGTTCTTCCCGATAGATGGTAGTCATCCTGTTGTTGCTGATAACGAGGACGACAACTGGAGCCGATGGGTACGAATTCGTTGGTCGACATGTCTGGGCTATTGGCGATGTCTCCGCTTTCGTGATCGGAATCTGGATATTTAGAGATTCGCCTTTCAACACGTGTTGATGATCTCTCCTTAAACCGGCAAAAGCGTACATCGCTCGACCTGTTTCCTCGCATTGAAGATAATACGCTCATCCTGCGCATGATCTACCCAAACGCATTATGACTGATCAGTTGTCTTACTGCGCAACGTGAATCATACTAAATCAAGTGCAATCATTGTTGATTCTGGCATACCTGAATGTTCACTTAGTGATGAACGGAAACGTATGAGGATTAGCTGTTGGGTTCTAATAAATCATAATATTTACTCAGGTTTGAGACGATATTTCGTTCTAGTCCAGTAATTGTGCAGTATTGCTACTTTTTTTAGCTAAATCACTTCACTGATTCCACATGGAGTTGGTGTACATTGTTTCACGTGGTCAACAAACTGTAATGTTTGTTAACATGCCGAGGGCCTATGAAAGGCCTAAGTTTTCACTTAGGTTAGAGAAGAACTTCGACGCCAGACTAGTCGGACGTGTATTGATACATGTTTCATATAGGTAGGTTTATTCAGTTATTCGAAACCAGAATAAAGCTGAGGTCAGCATCTGACGTGTCGAAATGTTTTATATACAGGTTTCTTTAGGACCATAGAAAATTACTGTTGAATGTAAACTGTGGTGTCAAAATAGTTCTGATATGTATGTAGCAAGTCACCATTGAACCACACGCACGTGTTGTTTGTTGCAAGTTGAGGTATCAAATGGTATATTTTTCATGCTTCCGTTTTTGTACGTAGCCTGCATGTAGCCGCTTTCTTGTGGGCGTGACATATTATTTGTCATGTGCAAAAGCGAATTAGCTGGTTCCCACAGGCTGAGTGCTTCACCAGGCAACAAGATTGTATTTATAATCGATTTGTCTTTTGAAGATTTGTTATCTATTAAAATAAAAATTAAAAATGTAATGCCCTAATGAGTTGATTGTATGTTGTAAAACAAAGGTTTGTGATTATCTCTACTAGGGTATTTCATCAACCAGCAAAGCACACACACACACACACACGCACGCACACACACATATAGAGAGAAAAAGAGTGAGAGTGTGTGTTCTCTCTCTCTCTCTCTCTCTCTCTCTCTATATATATATATATATATATATATATACTATACAAAATATCCCACTACAAGGGTATTGTATCCGTAATAAGAAATACCCCACTGCACGGCTACTGTATCAGTGGTTGAGAAACCTCACTCCTCCCCCGTTATAATTAGTACGGAAAGATGGAGCCGAAATTCCCTGAGGGTGGTCACTGCCAGAGTGTTTGACGTCCTCAGGGGGTTTTCAACGTCCCCCTTTATTTTAAATAATTCAGTGGAGACGGCAGCGCCATTTAACGTGGTCAGCCACCCACGATGTAGTGAGCCGAGAAATTAATCCCTGGAAAAGTTTCGACCTCTTACGGGGTTCGAACCTGCGACCATTGGCACCAAGTGCCGGGTGCTTAACCACTAGGCCACCGGAGCTCACTATTGTCCTAGTGTACAGGAGGATGCATTATATAAGCAAAAGGCTTCAAGCATCCTCCTGTTCAACATTCTATATGTGTTTGACTTCATTAAAATGATGTATTATGAATGTTGAAATAAACGAATTGAATTGAATCCATTCGCCAGCCACAGGCCATGTGTGTGTGTGTGTGTGTGTATGTGTGTGTGTGTGTGTGTGTGTGTGTGTGTGTGATGATACGAAGTCTTTAAATTTGGAACCGTCTATCGGTTTCGGTAGTATCAACATTTCTCGCCGTGCCAAAGGTCACGTCTGAAACAGGAGAGAAACAAACCCCCAAACCATGAATTACTATAACACAGAAGACGCATCATCCTGATCCGATAACATTGTGGAAAACGTTTGCCTATCATGAAATATAGAATGATACCGAACGTGGGCAACATAATAAATGATAGGACGGAACAGGGAACGTGATATAAACGTCATAACGTTTACAGCTTACAGACTAATTGATGTATTAATTTCCCAGCTGACAGCATCATGGCTGGATGACAACCCTAAAGAGAGCCGCCGTCTCGTTGAATTAATGTGGGACGATGAAGAGCCCACGAGGATGTAAAACGCATTGATGATGATTTTGGCTCCATCTTTCGGTACTGGCCGCATTTGACAGAGGTATCAATTCTACTCACAACTGCTGGATCCCGTCTCGTTAGTAATAAGGATCACGTCCAAATATTACCAAAACAAATTTAACCTATTACTCATAATAAAGGATTCGGTTCATCGTATGTGATAGGCCAGCCACTGGAGCGGATGGAACAAAATCTCGATCGTTTGTCGTATCTCGGGCGTTGCTTCTGGATCCCCATTACAAACGTTTACAACATCTGGTCTGGTCTGTTTACATTGGTACTTCGCGGGTGACAACTGCTGCTCGTCGAAAGAGGACTTCGGCGAGAAGCGGGGCTCTACCTCCGCAATATTGTTCTCGATCGGTGTGCGGTCAATTAATATCGGTGATCTTGTAATTTCTTATCAGACGGTGTCCCGAAGTCCAGCCGGATGTTAGAGACTGATGTCTAAACCGGATCATATCAACAACCTGACCATCCTTTCTATGATAGCATCTCCGACCAAATGATTCGATATTTACAAATTATAGTAGGACTTAAAATTATGTTTTTAAATAAATATAGACAGTTTCTTGAACGATTGATCTCTTTTATTTTGTCTATTACGAGTATTAATATTACGACGATTTACTTCGTGTTTGCCGAATTATTATTACAGTGTTCTCTACCTTTAATTTTAACAGTTCTTTAGAGAAATCCAAATAAAGAACAACGCAGGCACGCACGCACGCGCACAAACACACACGCGCGCGCACATACATAAACGCACATGCCAAAATAAACTAGATATTATTACTACTACTACTTCTATGCTGCTGTCCTGGTGCTGTTATTAATAATAATAATAATAATAATAATTTTTATTGTAATAATAATAATAATAATAATAATAATAATAATATACATTACGTGCATATTATGAAGCAGTTTTGGGGATACTTTCTTGACCTAATAGTTTTAGTAAAAAACACTATTATATAACTATCAACATTTCAGTGCTAACAATTATCAAACGAAATTATTTTATGTTTTGATCATAAATCCTATCTCTAGCCATTAATTGACAATAATTTTAATATAAAGACAATTGTATAAACATTTTATCTCATTAAATTTTACATTAAACCATTATAGGGGCGCCTCCGTGGTCTAGCGGTAGCGTGTCGGACCACAGATCACTACCACACGAGTTCAAACTCGGCGTGGCCATATCTGAAGGTTGTTTCATCTTTGACTTCGCCTCATTACCTTTGGAGCTCGCTCGGCCCATTTAGCCTACCATGTGCACAAAAGTGGCCGTAAAACACCAATCATCAACATTAAACCATTATAGTACAGTCGGAGCCATCTGGGCGTATTGTGCCGAATCGTTACTTCTTTGTAATATAATAATACTGGATCGCTATTTTTTATTGGGAGTGTCACGTTCTTATTGAACTGTGGATGTTTAGTATACTTCTTGCTTTTATCGCAACACTCCGGTTAAGGAGTTTTGTTGACATTAGTGTAAGTTAAACAGCGTTTTAGAGCTGGGAGGATTTCATTTGCCGTTATTGCCTTCTTAATTCAGTTTCAATTAAAGTTTCCTGTACTACGATTTTCTTCTTCGTTAGCAATAATCTAATGATAATTTTTAGCCAGAGTAGTACAGTCAGAATCCGTTAATCCGGACATCGTTTATCCGACAAATCCACCATCCGACAAACTATAAATGAGTCTTTAATCTGAAGATATCGTGTTCCGCGTTCCGACTGCGACACTTCATTTCGCCAACGGAATGTGACATTTCAATGTAAAATGATCTCGATAATTCGACAATACGAAAAGGTTGCCAAATATTTTCCGCTAGTTCAGTCATGCAAGATACACCAACATGTTGTCAGTAATGGTTCGTTAACCTGCCCACGCGCGATAATTGTTATATCGTAACCAATTACAATTGTCCTTCACCATACACACCGACACACGATGCTTCCATTGCCTGTGGCTATCTAATAGCGAATCATAATCATTCATGGCTAATTACAAACACAAATGTATGATCTTTCCAATGAGCAGATCATGAGTTAATCTGATGGACTAAGTCACACGAGTATTTCTTTATAGTGTCTGTAATTAACAAAAATCTAAATGATCGATGGCTTCAATGCCATTCCGTATCTTGCGCACGGTTATTAAATATTAGCTTAAATGCGGAGGTATATCTTTATGATTTAAAAATGTGTGACACAGACTACCGGTATGTCACGGACTCGATATTCCGACATTCTCGTAAACCTTGTCGGATTAACAAATTCTGACTGTAATACTTATTTCATTTTCAATCAAGAGCCAGTTTACGTTACATCAGACATCCGGCTGATTAGGATCCATTCGTACTTCGATCGTAGACTGGCGTCTAAATATTGGCACGGAGTAAAATCCAAAATATTGTTTCTTCTGTACGGCCACTAATGTTCACATCGTAGGCTAAATGGACCGAGCTACCTCCAAATGTGATGAGGCGAAGTGAAAAATGAAACACCCTTCTGATATAGCCCGGCCGGGGTTTGAACCCAGTTGCTATTGATCTGTGGCCACCCGAATTATAATAAAATACGATGTTTAAATGAGATCCTGAAATATTACCAATAGAATCTGGGAAATTTCAATCGTTGCTGGATATCATGGCACACACAACATCAAAAATGTTACGGAGCGCTGCAACCGGAATTATTCTCCATCGTCACCTTAAATGTTTTGCTTTTCGACAATTAGCCTCGGTATTAAATACCGACTGTTATATTATTACAGACACACAGTTGCCATTGTTGTCTTATTTGATGGCTTTAGAGCGGCGTTAGTTCCCATAAATAATACAAGTTAAGAAAATATTATTATTTGAAAACGGACTCTTTTTTATGTTTTTTTTTTTAGGGGGGATGGTGCACCTTGCTACTTACGTTAGATAGACATAAACAATATTCTAATTCTAAAAGGAAAAAAAAAAATGTTAAAAACCTATTGCATTTTCATATCTACTAATATAGCATTTGTTCTAAACAATAATAACAATGGCATTAACATTTTCTATATAGTTTCTGCATTTTCAAATTATCTGTAGATAGACAGTTATGGAACATTTACATGTTGCTATTCAAAAGAGAATTCAAGTAACTGTACGAAATTATTGGATTTGCTAGAAACAGTAATCCAACACTTAGGCGTTGGAAGGGCGGATATACTCACTGTTTGGCAGCTGAAAATTAATCCCTTGAAATTAGAATTATGAACCCTTCTTCTGCACGAAACAGTCCATTCGGGGTTATTGCCGTCGTTAACTTGACGTTTACAACGTATCCCACTGAACTGGACACCAATATACAGTATATAACTTGCCACGAGCTACGATCGTGACATCCATCTTTCTTCAACATCTGCTTCCACATCTGTACACGACGAATAAGGTATCTAATAGCTCAAACCTATATAATCAATCATAAACATCTCGCTTTTTATCCTTCATACGGATAACAGATTTCGTGAATGCAGCTGCACTCAGTAGTCGGGTTGGGTGAGCCAGTTATTCCCTCAACACGGAATATAGACAATTCGTGGATGATGGTAATCCGTGCAGTACAGGTGTAATGTTTAATCCTTACGTTGATCGTGCACTTTCGTTTAGCACCTTTAATATCCGAGCGAAGATTCATTATCATTGTTGGTACTCTCCAATCCACTTCTCATACAATATTCATTCGTGTCTATCTGGCCGACATGAGGATGAAGAACAACCAAGTCCTATTCAAGTTCACGAGTTACCTCCCAAGCACGTTTTATGGAGATTTGTTCGGAGAGTGGATCCACGCCGTTGGTTGATTCTCCGCAAATGATCAATCGTCGGCATTGAGGTGTCCGGACTCCATCGCCAGTTATCTCTCCATCGTGCATTGATACTCCAGCAAACACAAATAGGAACAGTTCATTATCCGTGAGATGAATGCAAGGTGGTAACGGAAAAAAGGTAATAGATACATTTGTGGATGAATTTTAATGAGTTATCGAGGGAGTTACCGCAGACCGGTAGATTGTTGGCAATGACGTATACGTTTATTGCTTTTTTAAAAAGGATTGATGCAGCTTTGGCCATGCCGATAAAATCTATTTGTAATATGATTAATTGAAAGAACTGGACCTTTGTTGGTTATAATACTTTGTCAAAACAAACGAGCGATATAATACTCAATGGTTGCATCTCCTGCATAAGCGTATTAAAATATTAATATTTTACATCTATGAATCCCAGCCTTTTCACCATTATAATACGCTGTTCTCATCGCTTCAGACATCCTAGGCACTGTTGATTTCGTGTTGTTGTTTATTGATAAAGACTATTGTCT
Source organism: Paralvinella palmiformis (assembly GCA_025642065.1). Classification (NCBI taxonomy): domain Eukaryota; kingdom Metazoa; phylum Annelida; class Polychaeta; order Terebellida; family Alvinellidae; genus Paralvinella; species Paralvinella palmiformis. The sequence goes on along the minus strand of JAODUP010000424.1, from coordinate 326,473 downwards.
ATGCGCTATCTTCTATTTTACGTTCAAAACACACAGACCGGGTTCAGAAACCAAAATGAGACCATACCATATAATACCATACACGGAATAAAATAGTCATCTACCTCAACAATGCTCTACATTGCAAAGGAAAATCGCTATCTGAAAGAAAACAAAACCCATTGCGTACAAAAGTCTATGGATTATAGTCTATTGACTGGACACGGTACTAACAATCATGATAGCTATCGTAGGAACTAATTTACAGAGATCCAGAGTCTGGTATGGGAACGAACCAATATTTTCGAATTCTGAGAGTTTCCATTATCCTATGATAAAAAAAGAGAATTTGGACATGATTTATCCAGGAAGATGTACCAGGTGTTGATACTGGTACAGTCGACGTCGTTTCCGGTGTACAAGGCCCGTCGCGAGTAGTAACATATGTAAAAGGAACGATCTAGGTAGTTATATCTGTAATAAGACCACTATTCTTAGCATTAGTGTTGTTAATGTACGACATGAGACTTGTAGTGATGGTGGTGATGCTAGGAGAGTAGAGGTGACGGAAGTTGTACAGTCAAGTGTTGTTGTTGTTGTTGTTGTTAGTGGTAATACGCTTTAGCATTGGTTCAACGAGCGTAGACCTTGTTATTGTGAGTAATGACGTCATTAGTGACGCCAGCATGTTAGGTGGTGGCGTTCGGAGTGTGGAACAATGTTAAGAGAGTTTTAGGACCAACGCTATTGATGTTGATGGTGTAAAGGGGGTGAGAAAATTAGCGAGTCAGTACTTCGTTTAGCCTCAGAACATACGGCCGAAGGGCTATAGCTTAGGGATACATTCCACAAACACCGATATCATTTGGAATAGAACCCTGACCTGGGAAGTTCCCATCGTAATGTTCTGTCTACTCGGCTAACTGAACTCTCGTAGGGTTATTGTGGGTTACCGGTTTGGGGTAAATGCTATCGGAAAACTATGTCTTCGTGAGGAGCTGGAATATATATATATATATATATATATATATATATATATATATCAAGTAGAAAAGGCAGAACATGAAATAGTAAAAGGAAATAAGGTGGCAGAAAAGTAGTTGCTGAGACAGGTAGATTAATCATTATAATGGCTAAAAAATGTGGAAGATGAGGACGATGAGGAAGATGTACTTGACATTACTGGGAAGGGACAGTATTGGTGGTAACGCTGACATGATAAAGCAGTAACGATGACTGAACGTGACAGTTTTGGTTTATTATGAAATATGTGCCTCTTGTCTAAACTCAATGGATATAATCCGATTTTGATAATGTGATGGATAATTATGTATTTGGTATAAGGAACAACTAATCATTTGATCCAGGATTTGATTACACGTCAGCTTAATTTATATCTGAATTGTCCCTGGAATTAGATATGAACTGCCGTGTAAGCACCAGGAGCCATTATTGGTGTTATATATAGCGATTCTGTGATCAATTACACATGAATACAATCTATGCCCCCTCTCTCTCTCTCTCTCTATATATATATATATATATATATATATATATGTATGTATGTATGTATGTGTGTGTGTGTGTGTGTGTGTGCGCGAGTGTGTGTATCTTTGTGTGTATGTGTTCCTGTATGTGTATAAATATAAATATATATACATTGTACAGATCAAGATTACATTAATTAAGAATCCTGTAGAAAATGATACAGCTAATCTTTTGCAATGTACAACTCATCACAGCAAATTAGTGCTGAATGTAAACTGTGGTTTCAAAATATTTATCTTGTATATATGTTAACCTTCTATTGAACGACATGCACGTGCTGTTAACTGCGAGTTGTGGTGTCAAATGGTACTTCCCTGTGGACGTGACAAATTTGTCACGTACGAAAACCGGAATATATGTTCACCACAGGCTGATGAGTAGCTGTGTACTTTTTTGTATGCTTAAATTCAACTATGTATTGATTTAATTATGCATAAATTAATGGAGGTATAGGTTTTGATGTTCTGAGCCAATGCCACCATATATATATATATATGTAGCTTAAAACACACACACACACACACACACGCACACACACACACACACACATATATATATATCCAAGATTAAAGGCTACTTGGGCCTTCAGCCCACATAACTAAGGGTTTAGAATAATTTAAAAAAAACTAATTTTAATGAGTAAATATTATAGTCCTAATCATAGTTCTAATCAATGTCGTATTCACTGGTGTTTTGTGAACACCACACACACACACACACACACACACACACACACAAATACATTCGTTTATATATATATATATATATATATATATAGCTTATCCAAAAACTCTGGATACAAATCTATATTATTATTATTATTATTATTATTATTATTATTATTATTATTAAAATGAATGAGGAAAAACAGAACTTGCTGAAATTCAATTCCATGTTGTATTATCAGTTCACTGGCACACAACAAGATTAGCCAGACAAAATAGTTTAGCTGGAATAGTACGAATTAAAACAGTAATTACACAGGAAAAATAATTCTTATTTTAAAATTATGTTTTAATCCAAAATTATTCTGTTATCTCGTGTCATAGTTTAGTTAACTATAGTACTGCCTGTAAAAAGTATTGCGTGTTTATTTATATAACTAATATCATCACTACAGTATGCTAGCTATTTGCCAGAACAGGCATGGAACTGAAACACATAAGGTAGAATACTGGCCTCATAGGTAGAGCGTGAGACTATTTACCTATAGCTATGGTCATTCTGTGCGGGAGGTCGCGGGTTCGCGTCTCGGCTGCGGCACTATAGTAGGATGAGTTTTTCATCCAATCAGACAACTGGCAAGGTTTTCTCCGCCGAACATGCCATTATTCTAAATTCTAAATTTATTTAGAATTAGTGTCCGTGGGGAAGCTATAAATTACAAACCATATGTGTCTCCCTCATTTGAGGTTGCCAGCTACGTTAAAAAACTGACATTTCGGCTATTATTCGACTATTATACCGCACTAAATATCACACACACACACACACACACACACACACACAAACACACATATATATATATATATATATATATATATATTCTCCACGTTTGCATTAACATAGAACAGAGGAAGTATTTTGACTGACTTGGAGTTTTAGAATCATATCGATATAAGTCGTTCTCGGTACTCGACTAAAAACGAAAATCCCGAAGTTTACTTTTAACCCGGGTATTGATCGACATTGTCGTCGCTAACCAAAATTGAAGAAATTTCATTTCTTTTGCCAGTGACAGAGGCCAATGAAGAAGTCTCTTAAAGATAAGCAGAGGATCATCTACTTCTGACTCATCCGACATCGTTACCTAGTGTATCGTAATACACAATAATAAATAAGTAAAATAGATTTCTGGACAAATGGTAGTTGCTATGGTGATATCGTGATTCCATTAAAACACAACTCCCGATGACGGACGTCACTATTTTATTTCTGTTTATAATCCCGGTAATAACATTTCGCGTTGATCACAAGACGTTTGGGGCGTAGGACAGTTGCTCACCGTACAGGTGCTCACTGGATAGTTGCTCACCGGACAGTTGCTCACCCGGACACTTGCTCACCAAGCAAATGAAAGAGTGGACACTTGCTCACCAGTGAATTTGAAATGGTCCACTGGTTATAAGAATTATATACTATTGATCACGTTGAACTTTAATGCCCTAATAATTGGTAATATTCATCCCAATAATTATATAGGTAATAGCATATTAAGAAATATATTTCTGAATTAAAAATCTTTAATTTTTTATTACAAATTCACTTTTTTATTATTAAACATTCACTGGTGAGCAAGTGTCCACTTTTCATTTGCTTGGTGAGCAAGTGTCCAGGTGAGCAACTGTCCGGTTAGCAACTATCCGTAGATCTACTCCGACGTTTGGTAAAGTGACAATTGTTCGATTTAACGGTTGACTGTAAATAGATTTCGACGGATGTGGTCCAGAAAACTCAGAAAGAAAATAGAGACTTTTTACTATATTGAAAGATGAACTAAGTATTTTGTCTAGATAAGGAACGTTTTACATTAGCTGCAATCTTGGATCACACACACGGTCATATGACATAACTCAGATATTTACATTTTTACGCGTTTCACACGGAATTTATACTAAAGTTAATAAAAATACCAACATTTGACTCTTATTTATACGCTTAAATGAATTTCTTATCTGACCACGTTTTCTCTTGAAAACTGTCTTCTTCCTACAACAACATTAAGAAAGTGACCTTCAACTTGTTGAACTTCCTGTTTGAAGACTAGCGCAATTATGTGTTTACAATAGAACACATCTCGTGTATAGCAGACGAACAAGGTTATCACTGATAACTGGCAGCCTACGATCATTATCTTACGAGAGACAGAGAGAGAGAGAGAGAGAGAGAGAGGGGGATACGCCAACCACTTCACACAAAAAACAGATCTACTAATATCAAACGTGTTTAAAACAACATTAATAAATCATAACGTCAACCACAGAATGATTTTAACTTTGTAATACACAGACTGGTGCATTTACATAAGGTACAAATTAATTATCACATGAATAGCTGGTGTTAAAAATATATAATCCTTAGAAGCACCCATTCCCGAAGTTTGCACATTATTTACACTGTAATGTATAGACCGGAAGTGTGTTATATTACAACTGGAACAGAACCATTCAATCGTCTATTCGTGGTAATCAGGAGTCGAGCAATGAGAGCTGCATTGTTCGAGTTGGACAATCCCGGAAACACAGTAACGGCCTTTATGAATCCCCCCCCCCTCCTCAACCTTCATTGGTAGATAACAATATTAATAATCTATGGAGGGCACCGTGACAAACTTTGTTCAAATTGGGTGGAATTATAACCACAACAGCTGGTCACGTTGATTAAACAAAACAGCTGTTGTTCCATACGATCACTATCTAATCGAGCTATTAGCGAAATAATTCTACTACATTTTACATATTAATTCACCTGTACTCGGTTGGTCGCATTTTAAACATTATGTTATTATATCTTACTCGTTATGTTTCTGCAGCCATCTTACATAACTCATTTCTTATTCCTATGGTTTTTTTAATGGTTTAATTGTCTCCTGCATAATTATCCGAAAAACATTTACTCGCTCCTATGTATATATTGCATTTATCTAACAGTAAACCGTTTGTTTATGGGCTGTACTGAACAAGCGATAGCCTGAGGATACTCCGAGAAACACCAGCAAGTAACCTGTTGACGTGACCCATCTTTATTCTGCGTATAAAAAATATACATATTATATTTTGTCTTCCATATTGATACCAATATGTACATTGCTATCCGTATGCATCACTAGTTGTGTGTGTGTGTGTGTGTGTGTGTGTGTGTGTGTGTGTGTGTGTGTGTGTGTGTGTGCATCGTCCATATTAATTTTGTATTTTACCTGTAATTACTAATTTTATCTATGTAATTTATAGTGATTTTATGTATCCGCAATAATGGGAGTTTATATTAATAAAATAAACAGGCTAAGAACCGGGCGGTAGTAAACACGCATACACTGATAAAGCCAGGGTCATTGAAAATATTAAACCACGCAATATCTCCATTGTCTGATAAGCATTAGATCGAACAGCACAAACAAACAGGTTGTCTCAGATGATCGCCTGTCATACCCGTGGGCTATATTAACAAACAAATTCACACATGGTCTATGTACCTGGTTCCTACTTCATGGAAATGGCATTAGTCCTATTATTGGCTTGAAACTGTGATTTATAATATTTAATAATACAATATTTAATAATACAATATTTAATAATACAATATTTAATAATACAGTAATAAATGTACACTGCAAACGACCAAAGACATGGTTGAAAATCGAAGTGTGCACGAGAAATGGCGAATTTTCTCGTTCCTCATCAACAATATCAACGAGACATATATTCGCGTGTCGAATTAAAACAGGAATCTCGCCAGATTATACGTAACTACATGTTGCGCCCGCCAAATCATAATCAATACGAATCCATTAAACAGCAAACCGTTATCCTGCAATTTTCTCAAACCGTAAAGAAAAGCTTAACGATCAATTTGAACATCAAGACCTCCGCATCTCGAATGGCACAGACCTGTTTTAGGGGACTATTTCTACATTTGAGGCTCGGTTGAAGACATTTGGCGTCAAATCGCAGATAGTGGATCGGATATTATACTTAATAATGATAATAATAATATCATACCCGAGTCTGTTGTCCAGGGAACGTCACTCGAACGACGGAAGTCCGTCCCGTCGATTTAGTGCAAATCAAACAGGTAAGTTTTATTTATTTTTTTGAACAATTAACCCCATCCCACAAAACAGTAAGTGACAATAATCGACATTTGTTTCCGTGGCGCATAAGCAGTGAGGGGAGACGTGGATTTTGGGTGGACTTCGGAGACGAGTACGAAATTAGCATTGTTCAAGATGTCACTCTAAAGAGCTGTCGTACATGAGCATTGTTTTTGTGATAAGAAAACGGAATATGTATTCTTAGACCGTGATACAGATGAAGTGTTACAGATGATAAGGGTGTGTAATTTCTCACCTCAAGTACAAAAATAACCGATTAATTTGATAAAACAATGAGAGCCATAAATTCCCCCCAAAACCCTCTAGCCGAATGTTAGATTCCAAAAAATGACGGAAGCTGTATAAGTTTAATCAAAATGCAATTCTTCAGTCTGTAATAGTATGTTAACTCTATGAATATATATATATATATATATATATATATATAGCCTCTCTCTCTCTCAGGGGCGTCTCCGTGGTCTAGCGTTAGCGTGTTGGATCACAGATCACCAACACCCGTGTTTGAATCCCGGCGTGGATATATCTCAAGGTTGTTTCATCTTTCACTTCGCTTCATTACCTTTGGAGGTCGCTCGGCCTATTTAGCCTACCATGTGCACAAAAGTGGCCGTAAACCAGCAATCTCTCTCTCTCTCTCTCTCTCTCTCTCTTTATATATATATATATATATATATATATATATATATATATATAATCTGTTTAAATCATCCAGTTTTGTTATGTCTTATCATTTCCACTCAATGATAAGATACAGTGGATTTAGTTTACAGTAACACCGTTTTTTATAATGTATTATGAGTACGTAATTGTTGCAATGATATGATGTACGGAACATCTCGTTGTTTTAAAGTACAGGTATAATGGTTGAATAGACTAACACTTGACCTATTTATAATCCCAACTTTGTAGATAAATAAACAATGTCCATATTATATGTACAAAAAGTGGCTTGATTCAGAATAAGTAATACTTTTATTGAAATGTCTTTAATCATATAAGTCTTGTGTAACATTATGAATAATGATATTGTTTATTGTTGTATAAATGAGCCTTTTCCCATCAAAATTTTATATATCTACAAGCCAATCCCCACATGTGCACGAACACTGATAAACGAAATGACAGATAAGTAGCCACCTCCGCAAACCTTTTTGGGATAAATATCTAGGCTACAGTATGGTACCTTTTTCGCCGACATAATCATATAATCTAGTTGAACACATTTTTTTCTCAACAGTTTGATGATGATGATGATGATGATAATTGATATTTTACAAGGTATACAGTTAAACAATGTCAGCTACGACTTAAACAGACAATAATTAACCAAAACGCGGACTTCAAATGTTGACTAATCAATTCAAATATTTATTCAATTCTTATCGCCGAATATGCGCAATTCGCTCAACCATCTGCCACCCAATGTTAAAATAAACGTTCACGTTTAGGATTAAATGACCTCCGGTGGAATGCCGGTCCGGGCATTGGAACAAAACAAAACGAAACAGGAGGGAAAAAAGAACCGATTTAATTGCGGAAAATATTTGTTTTAACCGGCACCGGTACGCGCCCTGGCCGAAGATAGTTGGCCGACGACATATAGAGAGGCCCAATCCACGTTCGATCGGCAAATTCCTATGCTTAAGTGCAGCACTTAACGGTTCCCATGACAACTTCTGCGGCGCTATTTTTGTCGGCGAACGCCAATTAAATCGATGATACGGCACCACCGTTCATTCGCTCGTCCAATCAGCGCATGCCTATAGATGGCGGGCAGCAGATATCCGTCGTTAACCGACAATCAATCTTACCAGCCATTGCCGAGTCACAAAGCGCCATGTCTCTCCGGTCAAACCCACGAGCGTCGTTTCCTCGACGTAATGAAAGCGGAGACGAATTTATCACGGCGTTTATTTTGTGAAGCTTTGCACCTGAGTCGCCCTCGACCGTGTGGCGTCGCGCGCGCCATCTACCGGTCGCGGAACGTTCATTCGTTCGTTCACTTAACGGCCGATGTGGGGTGAGCCGGGCCGAAGAAGCCGGTGTCGCACCGTGCTGCCGCTAGCTGACGCGGCGAGTCGGTCCGGGAGCAGGGCGAGAAGTTAGTGCCAAACAAATGAGCCTTAATCAAAAGATCAAGAGAAAAATCGATTCCGTCCGGATTTGTTTTCGCCGCCGAATTGCCCCCGCCAGACTCGACGGCTGCAAACGAACTTCGTGTAGGATTTGCTTGCCCCCGCGATTTCGGCGTCGGCACCGGGACAGGACAAGTGAGGCACTTCAGCGATCGGGCGACCCCGGCAGATGGGGGATTTGCATTTATATGAATGTCGTCCTCCTCCGGGCGAGCCGGTACGAATCCAAGCGATTTCCTGTCGGTTTCAGTATATATTTGGAAGTGGTGTGTGTGTGTGTGTGTGTGTGTGTGTGTGTGTGTTTGGAGGAGGAGAGATTGACGGTGGGAAACCGGAGAGATGCGTTGGCGGATCCATAGGTCATCCAGACCTAGGGCTTAAGGCCCACAACCGAGAGAGAGAGAGTGCGTGGGGTATGAGATATCGATCGTCAATACCTGGACGCTTTTCGGCCAAAACAGAACCGATATGACTACCAAATCACGAGCCCGACTTCGAGCCAGTATTGATCTAGTCTAATACGGACGCGTCGGTACCGACATTTGACTAGCTGGTATTCCCCGTCCCGATGTTATACACGAGTGTTATCGACATTCGTCGGCCTCGAGCGCGATCTGGGGGGATACCCGTTTGGGTCGGGGCTGTTCTGGATATGCGGCGGCGGATGAAGCGCGTTTCGCGGTGCGCACAAATTTTGTCCCTCATCCGCCGAAGCCATACCGACTCCAGTATTTTAGCCGATTATTCTAGTAGAAGACCGGTTCAAGCCTCGAACGGTTCTCTTCGTCATTGCTAGCATCTCCATTAGTATTGTTCTTCTGCTGTTATTGTTTTTTTCTCTGTCGTTCGTCTGATTATTTACATATATTGTTAACATACAGAATAGGAACCAATCAACAATAATACAATCAACAAAAGGTTGACTGGCTTTCGGCTAACTCAATTAACTCGATGACGATGATCGGTATTTTACGGCCACTTTTGTGTACGTGGTAGGCGAAATGGGCCGATCGACCTCCAGAGATAATGAAGCGAAGTCAAAGATGAAACACCCTTCAGACATGCCCACGCCGAGGTTTGAACACGGATGCTGGTGATCTGTGATCGAACAAGCTACCGTTAGACCACGGAGGCCGCCCGACCCAATTAACTCGAATTTCCATTAATCGGACAACTTAAATGTCGCAGAATCAACAACAAATATGGGAATAATATTGCAGATTTTGCTGATGGTACAAAAAAGGTTACAAATTTCTCATCTCAGCTCATAATGTGCTCTAATTACGCCACTGAATCTGTTCCATGCGTAAATATATATAATTCTAGGTTAATGCCTCATTATTTTGCGTGTTGGAAAAGCGTGTGTTCTAGCGAAGGCGTTTTAAGCGAATTTAAGACAAGCAGCAACGTTTGAGCTTTTCTCCACTTTTGGTAACTGGGTTTGCAGTGATTGCTTCGGTGGAATTGAGTTAGCCTTGCTCTCTAATATAATTACCAATTAATCACAGTTTTATTTATCTCTATTACGCGATCCCATTCCACGTTTTTGGTAACATTGTCAATAACACCAAAATCGTTTATAATAATTTAAATATAATATTCATGCCAAATATGGACATCACAATGTTGGGAAGCTTTTGTATATACTAATGCAACATACAATCAATCACATATCAGGTTATCATCACTGAGTCCGTTACTAATTAATTATAAGAATGGTAGTTTTCCTATTTCTCACAATATTATTATATTACTATAATCGTATTTTACAAACGAACCTTTGTATATTATTTATTTTGGCGCGTGTATTTTCACCGCCAAACTTCCAAGCCGACTAGATTACTCGATTACGGTTAGCTTAATATATTTACACATCACACGACGAAATCACATTCCCGATCACAAAGTAGAGCAGACACGGATACGAATTATGCGGATAAGTTTCGACGACTAATTTAACCGTCCGTCCTATTTCGCACCATCGGCCCTTTTCGAATCGTTCTTGTCCTGTTCGTATTCGTATTCGGAATCGGTCTCTTCCGTTTCTTCCAGAAGCGGCTGACCGGAAGGCTTCCTCCCGTTGGCCAGCAGCGGGACGTATTTCGTCTCGGCCGCTCCGTAGTTCAGTACGGGCGTTTCCTTTATGCCGAGCGTCTCCTGGACGTCGGCCAGCCGGGAGCGCGCCATCACCCTCCGGCCGAACGACACCAGCACAACGAAAAGCAGCCCGTGGAAGGCGGCGTCGATGACGAACGTCATGCCGGCAAACACCCGGAACGTGCCGGTGTAGACGCTGATGAAGAACACGGACCCGAGCAGGTTGGAGACGGTCTCGCCGGCCGACAACAGCGAGAACGTCTTGCCCATCTCGTCCTCGTCGACCGACTTGCTGATGAGCGACTTGGCGCCGGAGATGATCATCGCGCTCGGGCAGCCGACGACCACGGACAGGTAGACCATCCACGTCTCGGTGCTGAAGGCCAGCACCATCAGGCGCAGCATCTTGAACGCCAGCCCGATGAGGACCAGCGTCAGGTCGTTGAGGTCGAGCAGCCGGATGAGGATGGGCAGCAGGAGGAAGACGGCCAGGCCGAGGCAGGCGTAGTCGGTGGCCAGCAGGAAGCCGTACAGGGACCTGTTCCACTGAAGCGGGCTCTTCTCGACGAACAGCAGCGTCGTGTCGGTCTCGCCCGACTTGCACACCTGCTGCGCTATGATGGTGAAGAAGAACAGGAGGAGCAGGCATCGTCCCTTGTTCTCGCGTGGCCTGACCAAAACGTTTATCGAGTCTACGACGTGGTGCCAATGGAAGGGCAACTTCTTGCTTTTGCCGCCGCCGCTGCCGTTGTCGTCGACGCCGAAAGCTTTTCCCTCGTGCAAGTCTCCCTTCGGATTCGGCGGCGCGCTGTCCTTCATGAAGAGCACTGTGACGAGCACGCAGATGCACTGCGCGAACACGACCGTACAGAAGATCACGTCGAAGCTGCATATCTCGAGCAGGGCGCCGACCAGCAGCGAGCCGGTGAAGTAACCGTAGAAGTTCATGGCGAGCAGCTTACCCAGCCTCCTGGTGCGCTGCTCCCTGTCGCTGGTGTCCGACACGTAGCTGTGCAGGGCCATCGTGATGACGGCCGACTTGCCGAACGCGCCCCGGATGGTGGCCCCGAGCAGGACCAGCCCGAGGAAGCCGCCCTCGCCCGGCACCATCATGCTCATCATCAGGCACATTACGCCCAAGATCGTGCCCAGCGGGCTCATCAGGACGGGCAGCTTGCGGCCGACCCGGTCGCTCCACGCGCCGCAGAAGAGGCCGAGGAAGACGGCCGGCAGATTCAGCAGCAGCTTGAAGTACATTATGTAGGAGGCGGATCGCTTCTGGACGAAATCCTCCTCCTTCGGATAGAACTCCAGATTGGCGCACGTCGATCCATTCGGGAAGTGCTGGAGACAGACGCCTTGGTAGATGAACAGACGGGCCGCCGGATCCAACATGGCGTCGCCGACTTTGAAGAGGAAGAAGATGATTTCGATCACGATGAAGTTCGAGTCGCAGCAGTCCCAGGGCGTTTTCTCGGACTGGGCCATCTTGCCTGCGGCTAGTGTTTAGCCGGCCCGGATTATTTCAAAGGCGACGGATGGGCTTCTGAAAGACGATGGTCGCAGGCGGAGACCGCAATCCAGCTGCTGAAGGCTAAAAATATTATTGGTATATTAATTGGGAGAACATTATGGTCATTTTGGCTTATTAATAGCTAATCGGCGTTTGCGAATTGTGGCTTCATTTAGCCATTATAGATTATTGTGGTTAGTTTTGTTCACTCCTATCTAATGTTTCATTCATTCGTTCATTCGTTCATTCGTTCGTTCATTCGTTCGTTCGTTCCTGTATTCAATCGCCTGCTCCGAGAATGTAGTGCAGAGCGATATATGACAGATGTGACCAGGTAAACAAAACCACTCATTCATTTAATCAGTCAATTAGTTATTCAGTTTGTTGCTTATTCAGTCGGTCTGTCAGTCAGTCGCGTAGTTGGATGAGTTGGAAGGTGAGCGTTTGGCCAGATGCACGAAAAACATACATATATATATATATATATATATATATATATATATATATATATATATATATATATATATATACATACATACATACATACATACATACATACATCATGCATACATACATACATACATATGTATATATGTACGTACATACATATATACATAAATGTACATACATACATACATACATACATGCATACATATATGATGATGATGATGATGATTGATGTTTTACGGCCACTTTTGTGCATAAGGTAGTCTAAATGGGCCGAGCGACCTACAAAGACATACATACATATATACATACATACATATATACATACATACATATATACATACATACATATATACATACATACACACATACATACATACATACACACACACACACACACACACACATATAATATATATATATATATATATATATATATATATATTCAAGAAGACCAAGTTCACTAATTGATGGACTAGCTAATTAAAGACCACGCTGTCTAGTGTTTGTTCCAATACCAACCTCCAACATGCTCCCCCCCCAACCCCCACCCAACTAACCAAACAAACAAACCAAAACGATAGATATATTACATTTTGTAGTAAATGAAAGACAAATTCTTAAAAAAAACTTAAATATATTTTGGGTTTCTTCTTCACAACTATATTTATGCAGCTTTCGAACAGGTGTTATGAGAGCTTCCATTTAAATCTGAGTGGGATGAGTTAAGGAGCGGAATATAAAATCATCATCATCATCACATCGGCAACATGGTAGCCCCGTCAACATCATTATTGTAAATCACCGATCATCTTTCGGCAGACGATTTCCTGGCGGAGGAACTTCATCACGTATAATGGGGGGAACGGTGTAAGAATATACACTTCAGACCAGGAGTCTTATTTCCGTTAACTGTTGTCTGAAGTACGTGCTACTGTGAGGTAGAGGTGTCGTATGAGGTCTTTAAAAGCGAGAACTATACTTCGGATCTCGCTTGGCCGACAACACCCCCCCGAGATTATATGCACACAGGAAACGGAACCACAACAGAACTAACATCGAATCGCTTACCTCGCAGATAAACAGATGCGCCAATACGAAACACCAAAATCAAACAATAAACGTCAGCCGACCCCAAGTCGTCCGTATACTGTGTTTCAATCCGAGATTATTGGACGCGAAAACTCGTTTGCATTCAGCGGCCGTCAAATGCACCGCGTGCTCCACCTAGCGGAAATATGTCGAAATTCGCCGAGAATCGAACTGATCGTTTTGTCGTCGATCAACGCGTGATGGGCACAGCCTGTTTTTCCTTTCCCCTACTCCACGACGCGGTACGTCTGGTGGCTCGTGTTGGAAACGGAGAAGTCGCGACTGCTCACCGTTCGTCCTCTCGTCCTTATCGCCTGTGCCCGTGTGCTGACTGCGAACCGATGAAGGTGAACCGAAAGGGACAGCTCGACGGCACCGCCGACGTTCTACCGCCAGAGGTCGCTGCTGTGGCGCGTTGGGTTTTTCGTTGGTCTTTCTGCCTCCTCCTCCTCCTCCTCCTCCTCCTCAGCGGGTCGATGGGTGGGCAGGTTGGTTCGCCGAGTGGTTCCCGGGGAACCTTAACAAGCGACCGGGGGCGTTTTAAACGAACCGCTTAAAACGGACCCTTTTTTTTTTGCTTCCTGGCGTCGTCGCGTGGATGTCGACCAGAACAACATAGCCAGCCGCCGTATGTCGCATCGGGAACGTTTTTCTCGGCCCCAAAACCTCAATAACGAATATGATTTGCGTTTATTCGGTGCCTACACGATGTAGAGGTTTTACGGATTCTATGAGGATGGTTGTTGATATATATTTGAACGGTGCTGCAGTGATATCATTCCTCGGCAGTGTCGTTGGTTGTGACGCGTCTATTACTCTTGTTATCAATGCTCTGTTCGTTGTATTGATACTGTATTGTCGAGGTATAGTAATTTACTATTACTTAATACGTGGAACAATTTGATTTTTTTTTTGGTGACGCCAATCTTAGTATAAATGTTTTCCTTCGAATGACTTCGCCATTTAGTTCTCTACTAAATAACTGGTGTGTGTGCGTGTGTGCATGTGCGTGCGCGTGTGTGTGTGTGCGCGCGCGCGCACGCGCGTGTGTGTGTGTATGTGTTCTCGACGTCATACATTCGTACTAATTATAATTTATTGTATATTTCACCTCTACACTAGGATTTTGCCCAACACAGGAAACATGTGGGTGGGTGAGTGGGTGGGTAGGTGAGTGGGTGGTTGAGCGATACTATATACGCGATATTTCATATTTATAGACATATCCACCGATGTAGATAGATAGATAGATAGATAGATATATGGGTTCTCCTCTCTGTATATATATATATATATATATATATATATATATATATATATATATATATATATATATATATATATATATATATACTAAACATGCCTATTTCAGAGTCATAACAT
This sequence comes from Paralvinella palmiformis, assembly GCA_025642065.1. Lineage (NCBI taxonomy): Eukaryota > Metazoa > Annelida > Polychaeta > Terebellida > Alvinellidae > Paralvinella > Paralvinella palmiformis. Next base: position 311,448 of record JAODUP010000424.1, on the reverse strand, counting down.
CTCATTATGGTAGATGGATGGATGGATCGATAGTTAGATAGATAGTTAGATAGATAGTTAGATAAATAGATAGATAGATGCGCGTTGGACCACAGATCACTACCACCTGATTTCGAATCTCGTGTCCGCATAGTTGAAGGGTGTTTCATCTTTGACTTCGTTTCATTACCTTCGGAGGTCGCTCGGCCCATTTAGCCTAACATGTGCACAAAAGTGGCCGTAAAACATCAATCATCATCATCTTCATCATCAGATAGCTATATATCTATCTATGTAGCTAGCTAGATAGATAGATATAATGACAGCTAGACAGACAGACAGACATACTGAAAGACAGACCGACAGACACACACAGATAGGATGGATAGATAGATAGATAATTCGACATATTAGAAGAAAATCTGATATAAATCATCTCTCCGCCATTAAAGTGCTTATCAACCGGACGACATTTGGCGTCCATTTTGACACGTGACACCCGGTTTAGAGATATCACATCTAGAATTGATTTCCTGGCCCCGCGTAATTATCATTTCTCCAAACACCGTCCAACCCGCCAACCTTCACCCAACCCGGACAACGGGGCTGTTTTATTATACGGGTGGCTTTGTGCCGGAAACGACAAGAAATGGGAAAGGGACGTTAATCTTTGCTGTCGCCGACGGCTGATCCTTTGACGTCGAGACCCGATCACTTCGTGTAGAAAACGCCCCTCCACGTCCCCCCCCCTCCTCACCCTCTCCCCGCCACTCACCACCCGCCGCGCCACCTCGCGGTACAATTAGCGTTCGAGTGGGATTTACTTGCCCGGTCATACCATTGCTGGTCGTCGGATAACGCGGCAGGCGAATCTTACTGTTCTGGAATAAAACTGTCGGATCTATTAGAGATCGGACGAAAGAGATCAACGGCTATAAGCCTTCCGTTATTGGCCTATTCTCGGCAGATCTTGATCGATGTCTGAACGCGGCCATTTTTCTCTGACGACGAACGAAGCCGACGAAACCCGCAACGGAGTATTAAATAGGTGCGCGCTTACTGCGCTGTACTGATGCGGCGCCCTTCCCCCCCCCCACCCCCCGGTGTGTTAAAAAAATAGTTCGATTTGGCAAAATATAATATTATGTAGATTAGGCCACACAAAAAAAAATGTATGACGTGTTTTTATTGGAAAGCGTACGATCGTGTTTCTGCGTATATCTATATGGACCGGGGGCGGAGGGGGGAAGATGATGTGTAAGCACGTGATTATGTGTGAGTGTGTGAGTAGATACCTATCGCCGAACAGCTGTTACCTTGTTATATAAACGTTCCATAAAATTGTCATTATGATCCATGCCATTTATTCATTTACCAAGTAGGTTCCATCTATTACAATAATAATAACAATAATAATAATAATAATAATAATAATATCAACAGACATATTTACATGTTTGTTGATGGGATTTTTAAGGATTTCCCTTTTTTAAGTGGTCTTTGCTACAAAGAGCGTTTTATTATATCTACGTTATTATTATTATTATTATTATTATAGCCATTCTACTAACTCTCCTTCTTTTACTACTACTACTAGTACTACTACTATTACTACTCTTACACCTACTACTGTTACTACAATTACTACAATTACTACATCTACTACTACTAGTACTACTCTTACACCTACTACTATTACTACTATTACTACTATTACTACTATTACTACTATTACTACATCTATTACTACTATTACTACTATTACTACATCTATTACTACTATTACTACTATTACTACTATTACTACTATTACTACTATTACTACTATTACTACTATTACTACATCTATTACTACTATTACTACTATTACTACTATTACTACATCTATTACTACTATTACTACTATTACTACATCTATTACTACTATTACTACTATTACTACATCTATTACTACTAACAATAATACGGCGATTTCTGATGGATGAGCAAATATCCTTTCTTTCGTCACTGATATTTACCTCCAATATGTACGCATACACGCTTACGCACACACGCACACACGCACGCACACACGCACGCACACACGCACGCACACACACACACACAGACACACGCACATACGCACACACGCACACGCACTCACGCACACACACACGCACACACGCACACACACACACACACACACACACACAGACACACACGCACACACACACACACACACACTAATGGAGATGGATTCATATAGCCCTAATGTGTTGTCCTCTTTTAAAATAATGCTGTCTATATTAAGGACTATGCTAGACATAGCGCATACCGGCCAATGAATTGTTTTGAGTACTGTTATTCAGGATTCGTAATTCTCTGTGCCAGTGGTTTTTCATACCCTCCTAAAACAAACAAACAAACCCTCTCTCACACACACACACACACACACTATACCTCTCCGCGGGCGGATATTTCTGGCCCTAACCGCCCTGCCCCGGCCCCGCAAAAACCATTCAATGCGGATATCAGCACCGCACCGCAAAATTACATAGCCCGCGTCAGCCCCGCACCGCCACATTCCAGTGATAGATAGGCCCGTAAAACCACTCGCGGCTATACAACATTGCTGATACAGGAATTGTTATTTTCATAATACAATCAACTATTTCAATGTACACATCACTTTCGCCAAGCGCTATTAATCAATAAAATGGTAGTCATGTTTGAAGGATTAGAGAGAGAAAAAAGTAAGGTCAAACAATGACCACGCAGTTTTGCATTGTAGAGCTAGATATACGTTACTCCATTATAGTCGTTTAATAAGTGCTCAAGCGAAGTGGCAATCGGTGAACTTTGATTCTAGCGACCATTTAAAGAAAGGTTTCATGAAAAATTACCTTCGCTGATAAAAGGATAAATTCTGAGCCAAAGCTACAATTGGCATCATTATTGCTGTTGGGAAAATGTTTAAACCTATATACATTCATATTCATAAAGTTCTTTTAACAAGGACCATCAGCCTGAGTGGGTGATGTACCTTTAGGCATTGGGTGTTCAGCAGTCTCCGTGGTCTAGCGGTAGCGTGTTGGACCACAGATCACTATCACCCATGCTTGAATCTCGGCGTGGCCATATCTGAAGGGTGTTTCATCTTTGACTTCGCTTCATTACCTTTGGATGTCGCTCGGCCCACTTATCCTACCGTGTGCACAAAAGTGGCCACAAGACGTCAATCATCATCATCGCCATCCCCTCATCCAGCAGCAGACAGACAGGTTTGAAATTTCTATCGTATTTGATGTCAAATTATGATTTATTTCCTAACGAATCTGCCACCCACAGAGAAGCCCCCCCCCCCCTCCCGACAGCCCGTAAACATGTCGATATTCGTGGTCCGTCTGAAATGACTATTTACCGGATTGACTTAGAAGACTGTTATACGTTGCTGTTAGGATGTAATACTGAGAAATGAAGTATTTCAAAGAAAAGAACGCCAATGCTATCACATACGGAGTGTCTCACTATGTCCAGCCTTAGTTATTGGGGACTCCGAGTAAGAAAGGTGTATGTTTTAGCCAATCGGTAATTATAAATACGTGCAAAACAAAACAAGTACGATTAATATAAAGGTTTTGTTGTTCCGGGGAGGAATCCCCAGGCTGTCGCTTAATCAGAACAGCCTCTATGTTGGAGTGGTTGAGAAACCTCCTCCCCCACCACTCACAGGGGAGCAGTACGGAAAGATGGAGCCGAAATACCCCGAGGGTGGTCACTGCCAGAGTGTTTTACGTCCTCGGGGGGGTTTTTAACGTCCCCCTTTATTTTAAATAATTCAGTGGAGACGGCAGCGCCATTTAACGTGGTCATCCACCCACGATGTAGTGAGCCGAGAAATTAATCCCTGGAAAAGTTTCGACCTCTTGCGGGGTTCGAACCTGCGACCGTTGGCACCAAGTGCCGGGTGCTTAACAGCTAGGCCACCGGAGCTCACTGATTAATATAAAATAACGAGGCGACAATATATACAAATGACCTATTAATGTTAAAACTCGCACTCTTATAAAGTAGAGATGTTGAAATATTTCATACATCCATAGTTGTGTGGCTGACCTGAGCCAGTCGATGTAGGACCTGTCTCGGTATCAAACGGGGGATGGCTCCAACATCTAATACATCCTCGCCCTAAAACCTGCAGACAACTCACGAATCATAAAACATCGTTTGTGAGAAGACTGCGAGCGGGAAAGAGCAAGCAACGGACGGAGAACCATATTGACAATTAGGTCTCCATTTCTCCGGGAACAATATTATGTTCTGACGATGTACCATTTACACAGGAATATGTCCTTCACCGTTTGGTATCACATCAGCAGGAACTTGTACATTTCGTGTTTATAGTTTTTTCTCTCTCTCATTTCTCTCTCTCGTTTCTCTCTCTCGTTTCTCTCCCTCTCTCTTCTATATATATATATATATATATATATATATATATATATATAAAATATATATATATATATATATATATATATATATATATATATATATATATATATATATCTGGATGAGGGGATGGTGATGATGATGATTGATGATGTCTTGTGGCCACTTTGTGCACATGGTAGGATAAATGGGCCGAGTGACATCCAAAGGTAATGAAGCGAAGTCAAAGATGAAACACCCTTCAGATATGGCCACGCCGAGATTCAAACATGGGTGATAGTGATTATATATATATATATATATATATATATATAAAGCTATAATTCGTCCTCTGATTTGTTAATTATAGTTTTGTATAATTGGTACTTATTATTTGCCATGTTTATCTAGAATATATTTATGAGTTCATTTTTATATAGCATGCGTACTTCAATGTGTTTTGTTGTCACCAATTTTACCGCAACAGATATTCGTCAAAAAATGGCAGCAGGTTCAATTTTGTATTTGCTTGCTACTTGTAAAATCAATGTATATACTATGCTTGTTGTGTAATTAGATAAGTTCTAGAATATTTCTCCGGCTAATTCTGGAAATCGAGGCTTGCGCCAGTTGGGAGATAATATTGTGACTGAGCGACTTTGATTTTGACGAGTCGCGAGTTAAATGAATTTAAAAACGTTGTGGAGATGTTCAAATCTTTCACACGTAGTGCATTCTTGCAGTTTGATCGAAAACACAATATTTACAAATTATAAATTAAAATATATAATTACGTCTGAATTGTGGCCGGACGGGGTATTGTCGTTTTCATTATAGGGTCATTATTATTTTAAGTAATAGATTTTAATTTAAATAAAAGAGCACTCTTACACTATGATCTATAATGGCTATATGATTCAGTATACTACAGTCTCTGGATCTAATGGGACCCTAGGCTCGACGGCTTTAGGGCAGACTGGATCTCATAGACGATAAGTGTAGATAAGTGTTGAAAATTCACGCTAGGGTCGAATTTTGACTGGTTGCTGGGTCTTCCCCAATCCCGGGTTGGTATCAGGCGAAGAAGCAGATTTCCATTTGACTAAAAATTAACTGCGCTAAAGGCAGTGGCGTATCCAAGGTGTGGCAGGTAGGGCAGGTGTCCTGGGGGCCATTTGAAGGGGGCGCCACGGAGCGCCATGGACTGGTATTTTTGAGCTGATTTTATGGTTAAGTTATCTGAAAGATAGGTGTCAGATATTTGGAAAGCGGCGCTATTTCAGTGCTTGCCATGGGCGCTATTTTCCGTAGATACACCTCTGGCTAAAAGACCTTCAACAGATTAGTTGCAGATTATAAATATTTTCAGCCATCCTCTTGGTTATGTGTAAGATTGTGCGTTGCAGTATTCCTTAATAATGTAGCTCCGTATCTTAGCAACGCAACACGTTATTGCTACTTTGATGACGTCATAAATAGCTAACACTGGAATGAAACGGGTAAACAAAGATTGAAAAGTTATAAATGCGGCGCAAAATACGTTTTGGCTGAAAACCGAGAATTCCAACATTCAAATTTGCAGATATTGCCTATAAGCTTGTGTCGTAACTTGCACTTTATTTTCAGTAACGTTAATGCGTACTGAACTTTTCCAGGGGAAGCAAATGGTAAGTTAATCCTTCAATGATTTATCCTACCAATAAAATATATACCTAAACTCTTTGGCAAGCATTAGTCATATGTGAATGCTTTTATCGCATAATAAATTCCTAAATTTGACCTTGATAGATCATATTCATGTACAAAATGTAAACATGTGACATAGCTTGCAAAACATTACTACAAATAATTACTTTCATAGAGGGTTTCTTTTGGTATCAGGGTTGGATTTCTTCCTGATAAAAGGTACTAATGTTGGGTAAAAACTGAGGAATATCTTGTCACTTGTTGATATTTGGGATAGAGACCTCTGGCTGTTGCCTAATGGCCACAGCCATTCAAGAATACCAAAGTTGAGGCTCATTGCTTTGTTCAATTATCCAATCAACAAGTGGCTTCCAATGATCAAAACAGATTAATCAATCAGCAAATTATCAATTATCTGTCTTCATTGTCGAATGATCTTCTTGATCTCAATAGTAGAGCTTAATGGTGAATCGAATCGTAATCGTACCTTTTTTCAATAAGTTGTATAAAATTAATCAGCTTAAATTTGGATAAATTTGACATTTTCCACTGTTCCATCTGTAAAGGGAGCTTTAGTAAGAGATTTCTTTTGCGTCAGAGAAAATACCATGTTACGATTGGTTGGAAGACAGATGTGGCGGAAAGGGAAAAATGAAAGTTGACAAAACAGATGAAGTCAGAAAAACGTTGACGTCAGATATGCGAATTATGGCAAATCTCTTCATGAGGTTTTAGCAACCGAACGTAGAACAATGCTACCTAGAACTCCGGCAGACAATCTAGGAAGTTTCATTTTTATTAAATATAATGTAGAAATGTTGGGGTTTTTTTTTTGTTTTGTTTATTGATAGGATTATTTGTATTACGAAAGACAACTTTCATCATTCGAGACGGCTGAAGCTGGGAAGTAATGACTGTCGCACACTGCAAGTCAGATGTTATGGAGAGGCAATTACTACTGAGGTGAAGTACTTTAAGAAGATACCGCGGCACAACCAGAATTCCGTGTTTGGGGATGTGAAGTAATATAATAATAATAATAATAATAATAATAATAATAATAATAATAATAATAAGAAGAAGAAGAAGAAGAATAGTATTTTATATCGCGCCTTATTCAACTGAAATTTCTCTAATGCGCTTTACATTTAAAACACAATTAAACATATTCTGAGCTCATATAGATCAAATACATTTCATACATAATAAACTGGTTTAATATTATAAATACGCTAATTTAAATAAATGGGTTTTAAGAACCTTACAAAATATGTCTTTACTTTTTGCATGTTTAATGTGGCTTGACAACTCGTTCCACAGTCTGGAAGCTGATGTTCGGAAGGATCTCTCTCCGTATATTAATGTAAGGCTTCTTGGTACCCTCAAAAGTTAATAGGACTCAGATCGGAGCATTCTCACTCCTATATTTTTTCAAGATCGCTTAGATACATTGGTGCTGTTCCATTCAGTACTTTGAACGTATGAAACAGGGATCTGAAACGTACAGGAAGGCTAGTGCAGCTGGAACAAAAGTGGTGTTATATGTTCTCTTTTGCGAGTGCGTGTCACCAGACGTGCGACACAGTTCTGCATACGCTGTAAGCGGTTTGTCAGAGATAGGGGGATTTTATATAACAATCCATTGCCATAGTCCAGTCCTGAAGTTTATTGGTTATTAGTATGTGTCATTAAATAAGAAAGTGTGTGGTGAAACTCGACTTATTATTGAGTTTTTCTATATCCTGCTTCAGGATAGTCCATGTTTCGTTTAATGAAGTTCCAAATAATAAGCAAGATCAACGATTATAATTCCCGAATTAGTCATTGTTTATAAATTATTTGTATAAATGTGATTGATTAATGTTGACGAAGAAGGTTAGTTTTGTAATTACTGGGTAAAACCCTTTGGAAAATATAATATCAGGTTTTACGTGGGGTCTTCACGAGCCCTTAGCGTTTGTTTTTTCTTCTCTCTATTGTTATTTTGGGTACCAGGGCTTCATCTGAAGTTCCTTCTTCCGCATAACAGGCACACGTCAGCGGTTGAGATTTTCGAACTAAATTCACCGAGATCCAAACCATTACTGTTTACAATTTTGAAAACAATTGCCAACTCCAAACTGAGTCAGAGGTTAGGCAAATTACGAAACGGCCAATGAGAAATATTCAGGCCCCTCGCCAAATCTGAACAACAGAGATACGCCAAAGATATTCGAATCTGGCACGAGCCTTGACGTGAAAGAACAGTTTTCTTTCGGGTCAATGGGCACGAGACTCTGAGTTTCGAAGTTGAGTTTTCAATATTTCCAAACCGTTGCAACTTTTTAAATGTACACAAGTCTGAATAGCAATTGATAATTTCTCTCTTAAAACACATCAGTATATAAAACAAAGAATATATATATATATATATATATATATATATATATATATAACAAACTTCAATTGTTCAAACTCTGAAAATATTGTGAAGATAGTCAAATGTCTTGATGTGAGATCTAAATTTTACTAAGTGGATGTTTTTAGCCAATATTAACACATAATTTATTTTCAGTTTTGAGAACACCCATAATATTAAATAATGTCTATGAATATATATCAATATCACATCAAGATTCAGTCTAGAAATCAAGCCTATAACTGGATTGTTTATTAATAATATCAATAAACATCAATTCGAAGATATGTGGAGTGAAGACCCTATAATGTCTTCCCGGGTTTTTAAATTCATATTTTTCCCCAATAAATAGTCCTACACCATTCCTTACTCCGTCATCATGACACCGTGTTATTAATTGGTGATATTCTGGTAAGGATACATATATCATTATGTTAAAAGTACCATCCTCGTAACATATGTTTTCTACAGGTTCCATCATTACTGAAGCGTCGTATCAGGCTTATTGGTGGTATCATAGCGTTCTGATGACGAACTCGTTAGAGTACCGTGCTGCAGACTGGCGGTATATGGGTTCGAATCGGGCCAATAGCCGTGTTCGTGAGATTTATTTTTCGTAGCTGACTTTTCTTGGCCATATGTCCCACACGTGATCAACACCATTGAAACGTTCTGATGTCATTTCCAGAGTGTTTCACGTCACACCGTCATTCGTCGTCACCAGGTATGAGGATGCGTTTGACGAAGGTGATGTCATGTGTACACGTGAATACTTTCAAGCATCTCGCTACAGACACCATTAACGATATCGTATCGTGACAGCCATCAACGTATATAGCCGTGTCCACATAACTGATCTACTACCTAATACCCAACGACGACAGAGATCACATCATCACCGACTGCATACCCAACTATCTGATACCCAACGTTATGATTGTGACGTGTTATATATTTGGCGAACGTGATTTCGTCAGCTACAACTGGATCATGTGTCTTATATTATCGTCCATCAGTTAGCCTCTGTAGTTGTAAATAACATTATGACGGACGGTACTATAATAATAATAATAATAATAATAATAATTTACAGCTAGTTACGTTTCAAAGACGTTGATGGAGTCCGATTCTAGCCAGGACCTGATATATATATATATATATATATATATATATATATATATAGAGAGAGAGAGAGAATCGGTGACAAGACACCATCTTGTTTAACCCCATTTAATAAATGTAGGGAAAAGTTTTAACACATAACCATTCCAGTTAACATTTAAGTGTTGGTTTGTATCCATATATAATACATTGCTCTGAAGCAAATGGTGAAATAATTTGACATAATTTATACATATATACATCTGTGTTATTTTGTTTATATTAATAATCGTCCCCGTTAAAGCAAACGTGCATTGAATTGTGGAGCTTTTTAATTTAAAACCTTACTGAAGATCAATAGGTAGCAAAACTATCTAAATTATTATTTAAAATAACCCACTCAACTATTTCTCGAAAATTTGTAGAATAAGTTAGTGATTTATACTTATTCCTAACAAGTGGCTGGATTGTAGACGTATTCAGACCATCTGGTGAGTGACCAGATATAAACATCGAATTAAATAATATTGTTAAAATTGTGAAAAGTCTATTAGGCCGATAAATAAAATGATCGGAGTATATCGATCTATATTGATGATGTTTTGTTGATACGTTCTACAGTAACTGATTTGTAAAGATTGATCGATGTGGCTTATAAATATGCCTTAGTATGCGTCTGTATGTCTAATGAGATATGTGCATTTGATATGTAAAATTGTGTATGCCTGAAACATATGTATAAGTCCATATGGAAGCAAACACAGATATGATTGAGTTTCGAACCCTAACCTGGAGGTTTGCAGCGCATTACTCCGACCACTGCCGTATCTGAGCACTCGATAATTGACTCATTTTTATATACATATATATATATCGATTTCTATATCTATAGGTGATCACTGCGCTAATTAAGAACTCGGAAGTTGACGCGTTTTATATGTATTATGCATATATATATATATATATATATATATATATATATATATATATAAATCTGGCACTAAGGGAGATGTGTTGGAGTTAACGCCAGATTCAGGCCTTATATGCGCACCTCACACATATATTTATAAAACCAAGTAAATTTCTGTGTGAATATTTTGCCGATAATTGAAATATTTATATACAGAGAATATTTGTTTATGTAAAGACTACAATAAAACATATTTATTACTAATTATTATAAACAAGTCATTATAATTCATTTAATGGAATATGTATAAATTATATATATATATATATATATATATATATATATATATATATATATATATATATATATATATATAATATATATATCACACACACACACACACACACACAACTCATAATCATTGGATGGTTAATCCAGCAAAGTACTATCATGCAGTAATTGATATTGGTAACAATACTTTTATGTGCACCAATCTATGTTCAGTCATTAATTATGTATTTCTGGCGAGAGTGTGTTTATTGATGCTTGCAGGCATTTATCTTCTGAAAACGAGTTGTGTCTATACTGGTCAGAGCTCATTTACAGATCGATTACCAATTTAACGTGTCACTGAGTATTTAACATATGTAGTATATTTCGTTCCAAGACAAATCACTTCCTGTGTTTTTTTCTTTCTTTTTTATGGTAAAAGTAATGTTGATGTTTTACGGCATTTTTGTGCACATGGTAGGCTAAATGGATGGATAAATGTTGTTTAACGACACATCGGCACAATTTGGGCATTCAGTGTCCTAGAACGTTTGGAAATAAAACCATATTAAAGATTCTTTATAAAAGATTAATAAGCCTGATTACTGGCGTCCATAGAAGTTATGTATGAGCTAAGTTGTAAATTGCTATGTATAAATGGTAAATATATATATATATGTGTGTGTGTGTGTGTGTGTGTGTGTGTGTGTGTGTGTGTGTGTGTGTGTGTGTGTGTGTGTGTGTGTGTGTGTGTGTGTGTACAATATGTTGGTGTATAGATGTGTTGTTAAAAAGATAAAAGCATATCCTTAACCTTAGAAAAGGGTGTGTAGTTTGGTAAAATATGGTGTATAATGACTAGTTTTGATTAGAGATAATTAAATACATTTCTGTTAAAAGGGAAAATCTAGCTGCCTCTCTAGAGGAAATATAATAATTAAAGTTATGATATATTGACTAGATGTTCCCACTTTAAATGAGTTATATTAAAAAAAGACCAGCTGTTCTTGTATCCGCCGTAGGCTAAATTAGGCCGACGAACAACTTCTAGTGCTAATGAGGGGAAATAAAGATGAAACACCCTTCTGACATATAGCCTGTCCTGGGTATTAATTTATTTTCTGAAAAGGATAGCTCTATATCTAACCGTACATATCTGGCACTAAAAAGTGTCCACTGTTATACAGGCCAGTCTTGTATTGTTTCTATTTTTCACCGTGTCATATTAATCGAATCGAAAATCTGAATGAAAAAAAAACACTACAGTCGTGTAAAATCTAAGAGGCAGTGACAAAGTGCTCAACCCATTTCAATAAGCACAGGGGGTTTTCTTGCACGACGGCGTTGCATGGCTTCGTAGTAGCTCACAGGAATCAACATCGCTTGAAGGCAAATATAAAATTAATAAAGAATCGCAATACATTTTACTATTTTCGCTTCGGAATGTAAGAAAATCGTCATTAAATCTTATTATATTACTTTCAAATAGCAAACGTATGTACACCATACGTACACTGCATCCGTTAATTAAAATATTTTCCTAAGGAATGCATCTGGAATTGCTTATCACTTGCGCTGTCTCCCAATAGATGGAGCCACGTTACGAACAATACCATTTTCGGTCAGGTCGAGTTTTGTCTCGTTTCTCTTCCAGCTTTTGTAAATTTCTCTTTCACAGCCGGATGCAATGAGCCAGAACGATTACAAGTTTAATCAAGATGTCGAAGAAGAAAAGAGGTAGGGAAATGTTACGGGAAATGTCAGCTTTCTGACATGTTCTTGATTTGAGCGATAATGTAAGTAAAGAAAATCGCCCCCCCCCCGATCATGCCACTGACTGACTAACCAGCGATGGAGGGGGTTATGTAGATTCTAAATTTGTTACGTAGTTAAATCCGCCATATTACTACCAATGGCAGAGTTTACTATGCAGCAAATTTTAGCTTAATATACAAACAACAAGCCCGTATTATTGTCTTTTCTACTTCAAAATATCAATTTAGTTTGCTGAGCGTCTGCCAAGATCTGGATCGTTGAAGCCGCCATTCCGGATCACGATCGCTGCGAGCGTGACTGTGCGTGTGTGTGTTTCTTATAGCCATTGTCTGAATGATGATGCCCGTGAAAATGTTGCCGTAATAATGTCGTTTTGATTCTTAAACTTGGAACATATTTATGATCTTATTCTCATAATTCTGGACACCTAAATATATATATATCATCATTAATAATTAGATCTGGATCAGTGGATATACTCTCTCAGTAACTCTGCAGTGCTAAGCCTATGCTCATACTCAGATACTGCCTATACTTACTATATAGTATAGGTATATAATCATTATTCACTATTACAGGGTTCCCACACGTCCTGGAAAATAATAAATTAATTTTCCAGGTCCTGGAAATGTCTGCATTTTACAAAATCGGGAACTGTCCTGGAAAAAATATTGCTGGTGAAAAAGTCCACTTAGACTTTAGAGTTACTCAGTTAGAATTTAAAAAAACTGTGAATAAATATGTATTTATTTTATGTAGAAGAAAACTTTGATTGTAGAAGAAAAAAAGTATGGATACATACTATGTGACATAGTCTTGATATCTCATGTAAGTTAAAATTTAAATAAAAGTAGGTGAATCAGACAGAAGGGGTGAGGAGACTGTATTAAAAAAGTAAATAATACATTAAATAAATATGATATGCTTTTTTGCACATATTTTGATTTATTGCCTTTAAATCTTGTATACTTTGTCCTGGAAAATGGTATTAATGTCCTGGAACATACAGTTTTTTTGGCTGTGAACCATTTGTAGTCTATACCTAATAGTAACACCAATATCACACAAATTTCTAAATACACCTATTAAAACATTTGTTTTGTATCTTTTACATTATTACTAAGTTTTCTAACTGCTATATCTCAAATAAATTTGGCAATGAGTAAAATAAATGAATCCCAGATGATATGAAAGTGTCTCCTAAAATTTGAAACAGTCATATTACATATATAAATGATCGGGATCACATACATTGATACAGTAACAACAGAATTAACATAATAGAATAAATTATGTTTATACTAAGTAGAGTCTATGCCCAAACTAATTCCTTTACAATGTTATTTCCAGAGCTTTATTGTAACTGCCTGCATTATCTTAACTGGTAGTAAACTCGTCATCCGTGTTTGTTGAAATTGACCAAATATTTTAAAATTATTTGTAGTAGGAACAGTTATAGACATGAGATTATAATAGTTGACTCACTGGGATTTTCAGTATCATTTAACATCTGGTTGAGTCATTTAGTACTCTTTGGGAACAAATTTCAGCCTTTTTGAGCTTTTACTGAAGGTTGTTTCATCTTTGACTTCACCTCGTTACCTTTGGAGCTCGCTCGGCCCACTTAGCCTACCATGTGCACAAAAGTGGCGGTAAAACATCAATCATCATCATCATCATGGCATGGATTAAATTAAAGACCAAAGTTAAAAGTTGCATAAAGTACAATTTGGTTGCTGGCTATTGTGCACAGTAGCTAATGAGACATCAGTCACAGTAGCTAATGAGACATCAGTCAACACACTGGCTAGTGTTCCAAGAAGTTGTGTGAAATGAAATGATTCCTTTGTTATTATGTGGTAAGTGTTAACAGTACAGAGTTTAAAACATTATTCACAGTCTGTGGCATGAAATGATGATAAATACTATTATATTAGGTATAACCTCTTGTAAATTGTTGATAGATAGGCTTCACACAGTTTCCGGAAACACACATAGTGTGATACAGCAAGCAGCAGGCATCATATTATTTAGAAGTAACTAATAAATTTGACATTGATTGAAAAACAACAACTTGAAAAGATAGCATCAGATTGCTGGGAATAATTAATAAACGATAAAACGGTGACATGAAATCCAAACGAGATAGGGTTAGATTTATATAAGTGGGCATGCACCGATATGAAAAGTTAATACTAAGTTAATTAGAAACAAGTTATCAATTAAGTACTGATATGATCAGATAACTGATGCCTGGCCGCAAGTATCACGCTGGATCTCTGGTCTGGGAATTGCTATATAAGCCAGTAGCGATGGACTCGTGAGGATTGAAAACCAGTGAATCAACCAGTGACTAATTCATTAAAGGAGCGAAAGAAGCAGTGCCTTTCGCAGCTCGACACTGGCATGTGATACATGATAGACTTATTGTATAGTGGAAATAAACTCTGCTAGACGTAGCAGCAAAATACACCGAGTCTTCCATCTTCTGTGTGTGAAGGAACGTGCAAATGAAGTAGTAGAATTGCTGCTATCCGAAATATCACTATTATGTAAGGGAAGTGAGCCTCGTTTTCTATACTCTGTGATATATATATATATATATATATATATATATATATATATATCTTAATATCTTGTGTATTCATTTTACATTTATTTTAATCAATTCAATTCCGCAATTGGAACTGGTGGTCAATTCCACAATTGGAATTAATTATTTAAAAAAAATGGAATTGAGAAATTTGGAATTGAAGTTTCCTATAAAAAATCCACAAATTAATTTACCATTTTTACAATATTAACACTTACATGTGGTGTTACCTATATACTGGAACCAAAATAATCCAGAACTTTGGTTCTTTTTATATATATATATATATATATATATATATAATATCAGATACACACACCGACCGTGGCACCCCAAGTTAGCATTTAAGCAATTAAATGGCTTGGATACCGTGGGCAAAGCCTACAACACTGTGACACCACCACATACTATACCTGTAATCTATATAGAGTATTGCTATTTAGGAATTAATTAACGTTATCATCTCACCTGGAATGCCAACCTGGAGCAAAAACTTGCCCCCAAAACTGTGACTACTATAGGCTGTCCACAGACCTAACTGTTTTAATAACCATTTGAGATTTTTAGTAAACTCACCATATGTAAGTGGTTTAGTACCCAGCAGGGTTGTGAAAGTAAACACAGGATCTGACCCCTGCTGGGCGGAACTAAGCAAAAACATTCATTTCAAGGCTCCTACTTTGGACATATAAACAAGATACACTTTTACCTGGGGATGCACCCAAGACTATGATCTACCACTTGATATCATCAAATAGCTCTTTAGCTAAAAGCGCCTTGTGGTTAGGCTTTTGCAATTGTTTACCATATTAACACTTAAATATGTTGTTATCAATATATTGGAACCAAATTGATCCAGAACTTTGGTTCCTTATATATATATATATATCAGATATGCACACTGACTGTGGCACCTCATGTGAGCATTTAACCAATTAAAATGGTTTGGATACCTTTGGCTCCACTCACAACATGGTGACAACACCACATAGCATGCCTGTAATCTATATAGAGATATTGCTATTTAAGAATTTACCCCCGTTCAATGTTTAGAACAGGCCAAAAATAATAATCCACAAATTAATTAAATTTTTTAATTCAGAAATATTTCTTCCATGACAATCCTACTTGGAATATAAACTAGTCGGAGTAGGTATTCCAAGTAAGTACTCGGAGTACCTACTCATGGTAAAAAGTATTGGGCAAAAAAGAATCGGGGGGGAATGGGATTGGAATTGATAAATTTGATTGGAATTGACAAAATGGAATAGTCTGGCTGAGATATTAATTATCAAGAGCAACTATAATCTATGTCAGTCTCAGCTCATATGACATCAGAGCATTTCAGTTTTCTCCTTCCCGCCTTCAAATCTGGCTTCTGGTGGAGCCGTAATGGCTGCCCTCCAGTAATTTGGATTATTTCCCTATATCTATGATATCAGGTGTATTTCGTGATTATTATTGTGAATTTTTGGTTACTTTTCTCAGCATTACATATTTAAGAAATATTTTCATGGGTGAACTGTCCCTTTAATAACTGAATAAGCACTAGGATGCTATATTGATTTCCATGTTCAGCAACCTCCATGAATGCTGATGACCTTTACCAAAAGTGATGGCACTTATGAGAAAGCTCTCTCAGGTTATCTTTCTGTTTTTGTGGTCTCTTATGACCTCTTCCTCAGTAAAATGCACTCAAATAGTGCAGCAGTTAGAGAAATGTGCTGCAAAACTCTAGATTCTGAGTTTGAATTGGACTCCTACCTGTATTTGTGGGATGTTCGGGTAGGCGCGGTCACACCTTTGCCATATGTCGCAGATGTGACCAGTACTGAGGTTCAACAACAACTCTTTTTGTCAGTAAGTTATTATAGAACTGTGTGACCTTTATCTGTACAGCCAGTGACATATTATAATATTGCTGTGTGTATGAAGAAAGTTTATGCACATTCACTTATAGATTTGTCTGTGTCATTTCCGTAGGTGATTCTGTGTGTAATTTTAGCCTACGTACAAATATAAACAAACTGTCTCAAAACGAAAGCCAAGGGAAACCTGTAATGTGAGTAACTCTTGATAGGTAGGAAGGAGAAAGGTATTTTGTTGGTTATGTGGGGAAATGTTATGGATAATTGTACAAATGGTTCTATATAATTCATAGAATTAATGACAACTAATGATGTAGTTTCTGTATATGCGTCTTTGAAAGTATCTTCCAAACGTGTGCCAACGCTATTTTTCGTTGTGAATTAATGGATGTCTCTTGTCAAAACTTTGCTGTTTAGATTGCAAGACTTCATAGAGAAGGGCAATTCCAGAGAACTTCTGAAGTATTTCCAAGAGAACCCCGATATATCTGATGGCCTGCTGTACAAGTGTTTGTACAAAGCAATCCAGTCCAATGGAACACACATCGCCAGGATTGTGTTTGCTGCTGGAGCCGATATCAGTCATGGCAACCACCTCCATCTGTTGTCGGCTGCCATGCTGTCTAAGAATCTCGACCTGATCCAGATGCTCATTGAGGAGAAGATCCATATTGAGTTGCCGACATCTCCTGCAGCAAATTCGGCGCCACTGCAAGTAGCTGTAGTCAATGGTGATCTTGGTATGCTGAAAGTATTGCTGTCATCCGGGTCAGGCTTGGATTTTGAAGATGCACAGGGATTTTCTGCTTTGCACACTGCTGCACAGAATAGTAAAGATGCGGTGAAGATCCTGATTAATTCTGGGTGCAGCATCAATATCCAGACAACTGGTAAAGGCTACACTCCACTGCACTGTGCAGTTAAGAAAGAACTCGTAGATATGGTGAAGTTTCTTCTCGAGCATGGGGCTGATCCAGGAATACCAGACAAACGAGTTGGATATTCATCTTTACACATGGCTGTTATACAGGGTATTTTGACTTATCCATACTGATGTATATTTTTTGATAAATCTGTAGCTTCAAATACATATTTGATAAAACATCGTCCAGATTATTATAGAAGAAAAAACTTAAATTTTGTGGTAATAGTTTACTGTTCTCTTCCAGGTAATAAACAGCTTGTAGAGTTGTTGGTGACCAAGATGAAGCCAGAACAGATCAACCAATTAAATCATCTCTCGCAGACGTGTTTGCACGAGGCTGCGGCCGAGAACCGAACGGAACTTATACAGATACTGATCAAAGCTGGTGCTCGTACAGGTACACCTGTAGTTTTTTGTTTTGTTTTAAATGAAGTCTATAAATTGTATTCACGTTGTCATCTATATTACACACTCCACTTGTGTTGTACACCATTATATCCCCAAAATGGAAAGAAAGAAGTTATTATATTCTTCAGTTACACTTATAATATATTACTTAGAATATGGCTGCTTCATACATCAAATCTGGCAATAATATGGCCATCTTTATGTCAGATAGTCCATCAGTGAATTCTAGGACACTGAATGGCCTAAATTGTGCTTATGTGTCATTAAACAACATTCATCCATCAGTGAATTCTAGGACACTGAACGGCCTAAATTGTGCCGATGTGTCATTAAACAACATTCATCCATCCATCAGTGAATTCTAGGACACTGAATGGCCTAAATTGTGCCGATGCGTCATTAAACAACATTCATCCATCCATCAGTGAATTCTAGCTACACAGTTAGTTTCTTAATCAATCTTGGTTTATATAGGCATGTGACATTAAAACATTAAATATTGTTTACTGAATGAGTGACCCATTCTGAATATGTGATATACCATATGGTCTGCAAATATATAGGAAGTTAATAATCAGCCAAACATTCAGACAGTCAGATGGAGCTTTTAAGCATAGAATACACACTTGAGTTTTGAGCACGGTGCTTTCCCACTTTATGCTATGGTTCTTAGAAACCTGCCAAAATAACCACAACATAACAAACTCGCTTTACTGTTTACCGAAATACCCTGAGAGTGGTCACTGCCAGAGTGTTTTACGTCCTCAGGGGGTCTTCAACGTCCCCCTTTATTTTAAATAATAAGATATGTCTAATAATATGTGACATTTATATAGCACCCTATTCAACTACCGTATTATTATCCCTGACCCAGACCTGTTTCCACCCAGCACACATCTCAACTCCCAAAGGAGCATACAACGCATGCTGCCATTAAAGGCACAAAGCGTTACTCAAACACATAGCCATCGCATCATTTTTTTATGGATGAGTGAACCAGTCGCGGCATTGCAGCTCACTGAGCCTCAAACCTGCGACTGTTTGGCTACGAGTCCATGCTCTAACTAACTGCACTATCACAGCTCGACTAATCTTACTAGAATAAGCACCAACAACACAGTCGCTGTCTAGAGTGCAGGAGACAAAGGTTATATATTAGTGTGAGGACAAGACTAAAACAAGGAGGAAATGTAATAATTATGGACTTAGATGGATGTTTTCATGAACCTGTTGAAACAGTACAATTACCCATATGTTAGCTTTCACATGTATGCCATTTGTGCACTCACCATTCTTGCCTGTTTTCACAGGAGTTGGTCAAATTATTGAAATATCTTTATATACCATTTGTTTTAAAGGAATCCATTGCTTTATTTTACTGATGCATTAATTAAGTCGACTTCCACCTAATTTCCTTAGATTTAATGTCATTCATGGTGGCAGCGTCCAAAGAGAAACTGGGAAGGGGTACCCTTCGGGTGGACAGCAGATAAAACCATTCCTGCTGCTTTAGATTTAATGCCGTTAAAGGGATACACAAAACATGCCACAGAGAAATGACATAATATGCCTTTGCTGTTTGTGAAAATCTGTATCCTGCGGGAACTTAGAATGGTGTTACCTTTTTATTCTGTGGAAAACACTGGTACTTTGTTATTTTGTGTGTATTAACTATTATCTAATTTAGTGACTCTAAAAGGCACACAAGTTTGTTTCAATTTAACTTTTATCTATAATGAAACAATCTTTCCCTCAATCACGATTAAATTATTTTCATTAGTTCATCTTCGAAATGATTGAAAGGGCAGATGTAGAATTCGTGGTGTCGTGAAAGGTTCCACACCAAGCTTGTCCGTGTCACTCGTTGCTTGTATTACCTGCAACAAAACTTATTTAGGATATGTTTCAGTGTTTAGCATAGTATATTATGAATTTATCAGATAAGTATAATTATATTTTGATGTATATTTCTCTGCTCTTCAAAACAGATGCTCTGAATGAAGACCGATATACTCCACTCATGTGTGCTATTGAAAACAGTCACGTTGGGTGTGCTGCTGAGCTCCTTCGACACACGCCACCCAATTTTTTCCGGAAATGTATAGCAACAAAGAGCTGCAGTGGGAACACCGTGCTTCACATGCTGGCTAAGAAGGGCAAGCCATATGAGGAGATCTTAGAAAGCATCCTGAATCAACTTGACAGTGAAAAGATCCTGAATGATGTAAATAACGATGGTGAGACTGCGCTGATGGTGGCAACGAAAAACGACAACATAAAAGCTGTTGCCCAGCTCATCATCGCTGGTGCTGATGTTAACATTGGCTGTAAGAAAATCGGAAGTCCATTACATGCTGCTGTCATCCTAGGTCAGGATGTGGCCAGAGTCCTGCTTGAATCACCACTGTTATGTCTGGATGTCTGTGACTCGAATGAAGAAACAGCACTGCACAAAGCAGCCTTTGTTGGCAATTCTTACATGCTTGAGGCAATGCTCAATAAGGGCGTCTCTCCAGCCCTGTTAAATAAGCAGAGTGCAAAGGGAAACACCATTCTGCACTACTTGGTTGAGAACTCGACCAATGACGATCTGTTACGAGTCCTTCAGAGGGTGGTAGAAGGAGGCCTGAAGTTGGACCTGCAGAATAAAGATGGTGATACTGCACTTGTCCGGGCTGCAAAACACAAGTCCCAGAACGTCCAGAGTATAGAGGAATTGCTCAGACTTGGTGCTCAAGTGAACATAGCTAATAATGTCGGCCGTACTGCACTTCATTACACATTTGAGCTGAAGAGGACTTACGTGTCCTACTGCCTTCTGGAGTACGGTGCTGAATGTAATGTGTTGGACAAGGATGGTAACACCCCACTGCACCTGGCCGCTGCCAATGAAGATGATCAGATTGTGCTTCGTCTGCTGATGAAGAAGACCAGGCTGGACACGATAGGTCACGGAAGTCAGACGGCCTTGCATGTGGCTGCCACGTGTGGCAACATTGACGTGGTGAACATTCTGATTGAGCAGGGTGCCCGGGCTGAGGTTCCTGGCTCCTCGCCATCACCACTGATAAATGCTGCACGTAATGGGCATGTGGAAATTGTCAAGATTCTGCTTGAAAAGAATGCCAAAGTGAATGCAGTGGACAAGATGGGACGAAGTGCACTTATGTGGGCCTCACAAGGTGGCCACGTGGAATGCATTAAAGAACTCCTAGAACATAATACTGATCCCAAAATAGTGGATGAGTCAGGTATGGAATAAATAATAATAGTGTGTCATTTCTTTTCAAATTTGTGTTTTTTGTATTTTATTAGTGTTTATTCTTGATTATTGTATATGTTCTGTCTACAGATGATGTCGCTCTGACCATGGCGGCCTGGGCTGGGCATACGGAGGCCGTAAAAATGCTTATACCTGTGTCCGACCTTAATCATCGTGAACGAGAAGAGGGTATGAGTGCGCTGTACCTAGCCATTGGGAAGAATCATAAGGAGTGTGTAAAGGTGTTGCTTGATGCCGGTGCCGACATCAACCTGATCGATGCACATGGCAATACCGCCCTGCTGACGGCTGCAATGTTGACGACTGGCCCTGATATCCTGGAGATGATCCTAAACTGTGGGAGAAAATTTGACATCAATGCTGTTGGGTGCAAGGGTCGTACAGCAGTGCACTGGGCTGTGGGTGAACCACAGAGTACGAAGGTTCTGGTGCAGCATAAACCCGATTTAAATCACTTGGATGAGAACAAGGCATCGCCATTGCTTCTGGCTATTGCGCACGGGCAGCCAAAATCAGCTGAAATACTGATCAAGGCTGGGTGTGATGTTAATATGGTATGTATTATATGAGGTTACTGTAGTTAATTTGACGCAAGTAGCAAAAATTACACCTCAGTGAGATGGAGTATTTTTAATTGTGGATATTTTTGTTTAACCAAGAAGATTTTAGCAAACGATGATTGCGTTCACATTTTTTTTACATTAGCAGAAGTATTGTAATTTATTAATTGAAAAAAATCATAGCTTTTAAAATGAGCCGTTCAGCTTGTTCTGAACTGATATGCAGCCACACTTCCTCATCTCTGATTGAATTTATGCAAGTGTCATCCAGGATGTTTCTAAAAATGGTATAATCCCAGTCATGATAGAGAAACATGACTTTCTGCTGCTAAATATTATTTAACATGTAGTTTGGTGACTAACGTAAAATGTCTTAAGTCAGTCTTGAGAGGTTTAGCTATAAGCACGGCATTTATTTATGTAATTATCTAAACAAACTATTTATGTGTTTCTGACAAAATCTTTACTCCTGTTGTAAAATTTTTCTAGAAAACCTGAAAGGAGCTGGTTGAATTTAGAAAAGTACTAGTATTATTAGTCAATGATATATTGTTAATCTACTTTGATTATGTGAAACTTATTCGTACACAATATCAGAAAAAACAAAGATAGTGGCAATTTGAGACCGTGTGGAGAGACGGACATAGATTTGTTCAGCAGTTTTCAAAACTTTCTTAGTGTAACATACTTCAGTTTGGTTCCAAGTTGCATGATTAATGTAGATGGAAATTACATGATCACCCAGAACATGATCTGATCATGTTTGCATTATGCTAATTGCGTCAAACACTTAGTTCTTTACTCATATTGTTACCAACAGGTACATGTTGATGGACGGAAACCTATCCACCATTCTGCGATTTATGGTGATCCAGACACCACTCAGCTGCTGATAGATCATGGTGTGGATCCTGATACACCCATGAAAGATGGCCGCCGTCCACTGCTTCTTGCCTGCATAGAGAATAACATCAGCGTTGTTCAGATCCTGCTCAAGTACAAGATCGACATCAACAGGGTTTATTCCAATTCCTTTACTGCTTTATCAGTTGCTGTCACCAATTCATTCGATGAAATCATCCAGATTCTTCTGGATTCTGGAGCAGATCCGAACATCATCGGTGAGGGAAAATACCTACCACTGATCCACTCTATCATCCAGGGCTACATGTGTGGGACTGTTCTCCTTGTCCAGGCCGGAGCTTCCATCAACATGGCTGCTGATGCAGGAAAATATCCCCTAGAAGTTGCCATCTTGAAAAAGAACCTGCAAGCTGTCCAGTTTCTGCTAGAAGTGGGTGCCGATCCGAACCTGTTGCACACGATCATCCAGGAGGGCACTATTGTGTTCTTCATCGAAGATGACTTCCTTTTGAATGCTGTTACTTATCTCTCCAAACAGCCACTGTCACTTCATATTTTGAGTAGAGACATTATCCGGCAGCAACTGAGGAGACCTTTTGCGTCGACGATCAACCAAGTGAATCTGCCACAAAGTCTGAAGGACTTCGTCATGATGATGGACCTGAAGAAGAAGTGGATACCGAAGTAGACTGTAATTAATTTAGTAACTATTTGTGCATTTATAACTTATTTGTAATAACGCCATTTTAACAGAAATTACTAGGTTTGCTTCTGAATGATTAAACGAATAATTAGGCTGCATTTCAGAGGGTAACGGTTAAATGGGAACCTGCTGGCATTGTCGTTAATATCCATCTGTACGTCGATAATAACAAACGTTATGTCGTGATCCATTCTGATATAATGTTTATTGTTGTCAATGTTTTGTTAAATGCATGATAATTGTGTGTCTGGTGTTTGCTGTGTATTTAGGAAGGCATGGCTGGCTAAACTATGATGCATGTTATTGTTTAGATTAAGTTCTGCGGAAAAACGTTGGAACTGATGATGCATGCCTGTTTCATTGATGGCCTGGATTTGCTATCTTTGTACTATTATATACATTAATTATATACATTGGATTTTATTACAAATCTGAGTGCAATATAAATCAAATCGTTCAATGATCAAAACATCATTTTTTATGATGAGTTCTGTCTGTGATAACAGGGTCACAATGTTTTTGTTTATTTATTTTCTTGTTATAATATTTACCTATTGTAGTTATTATTTTGTGATAACTGCTATTATGTTTTACAGGCTCATTTTGACTGCATAATTTTTACCATATCAAATTAATTAGAAGTAATTTCATGGTGCCTGTTGTAAATTCCTATATACCAATTTTATGCTGTTCGATCTTGTATAAACCTGTGTATCTCTGATGGTAGAGTG
Source organism: Paralvinella palmiformis (assembly GCA_025642065.1). NCBI lineage: Eukaryota > Metazoa > Annelida > Polychaeta > Terebellida > Alvinellidae > Paralvinella > Paralvinella palmiformis. The sequence continues at coordinate 286,989 of JAODUP010000424.1, read as the reverse complement.
CGAAAGGCTGTCTTCTCGATAATGCATCAGGTTCTTGCATGAACACATGCACACACACACACATACCTACACATTATTATTGTGTAATATGTGAAACATTAATTGATGCTATAATGAAATATACTGTCGCTTCTGATTTTTCACTTCATCAATGGCATCTGTATCTTCCCCCCCACACATTAATTGCTTGTCTTTCTGTGAAGAGTGTCGGATAATCAACAAAAACTGATCGATGATTTTGTCTGACCTGACAGTTCAAAGCTATTGGCATGTTGACTCCTTAAAGAAGTAGATTTGCTTGTACTGTGATATGTATTAGGTGCTCCTATATTTACTGGTCTACAGGCAAAAAGAAGTGCTTTGATCAGAGCCGCGACTTGTTTACAAATGTCAATGCAGAAAATACACATCTATATCTATGCAGATTAACATAGGATATTCGTATTTATAATCACGTCGTTTTTGTAGCACCCATCTATGTTAACTATTTCCCTAGATGTTCACTTGTATGAGGATTGTTAATATAAAAATGAACAAAATAATGCGTGGACTTTGCTTGCCTTTTGCTATGCGTGTCTTTAGTCTATTTCTTGATTATGATTTTCTATTGTAGGACTCTCATTATTTAGCTATATTGCAGTTGTATCTTATTTAATATTTATTTTTCATATATAGTCTGTTTGTGTTCTAGCCGAGCCAATTGATGCATTTAACCACCAACGATATACATGTTGTAATTTGATATATTGATACGTTTTATGTTTTTAACTTAAAAGTATTATCTGCCCTAATTTATTTTAATTGCATAAATTTTACAAATTCAAGTATCATGTACAGTATTTATATATAAAAGTATTTATTATTATATTATTCATAAACTTGACAGATCTGAATAGCCAAGTAGGAACGCGTTTTGTCTTTCCTAGTTATCCTGTTGTCTCATATTTATGTGTTGTTTTATTTATGTTTACCCAGTGTTGTGGTTTTTAAATCAGCATTTTCTGTTTTGGTGTTGTTTTTGCTTTGCAATAAATGTTTTTCAATTAATAACTTGATGTTTTCATGTCCTGATCAGCTTCAACTGTCCCAGTATATTTAGGCTATAACATGTTGCCATAATAAGTGATTTAAAATGGGTTTTATTTCAGTTTAAAATTCACCAAATAATGAGGATAATTGTATGATCAGGAACAGTTTTTAAGTTTATTGTGAATTAATCTTGCCGTGAACTATTAAAGCAATTAAAAATGCATTTTAATACTGCCATAATTGGAGCATATCGATACTGGGATTGTATTTTTGTTCAAATTTTAACCAACAGAAATTTCCTTGGCTGAGAGGATGTTCCAGATAAGAGTGGCATCACTAGTTATTGCAAGTTCTTGAATTATAAAGTTTTTTGTTTTCTCGTGAATATATTTTCCATCATATGATCGTCATAGTTTAAAGATGCAAGGCCCATTGGCATGATGCTCCAAGGAATTGCTCAAGAATATGTCTTTTTAGGATATGGTAGCTATGGTAATCATGTACCATAATACTTGAATTGTGTGTACTTACTAGGCTCTAACATGACGGGAAAAGCACAACTCTTGCAGGCAGAAATATAAACAAAACCAGATTGTGAGTGAAGTTTAAAATGTATCGTAAGAAATGTGGGATTAAAAGACACCATCATATGGCAGATAAATTGCATTCACTGCCATGTGCCTATGTTACTGAGGTTTCTAATTTAGATCCTTTAGACAGAGAAAACTCTATTAATAGATAAATGGCTCCGATTCCACTGTTTGTTGCACACTAATTTCTTGTATTGATAGACGATGATTGGTGTTTTACGACCATTTTGTGCACATGGTAGGCTACATGGGCCGAGCGATCTCCAAAGGTAATGAAGCGAAGTCAAAGATGAAACAGGAACTACTATGTTCATCATAAATAAATACATTCTCGGTGTAGACCAATTTACAATTAACTTGGCTCTGTAAGCCCCTTTATGCAAATTGAAATTACTAGCAGTTAAGATGATAAAGTACTTCTCTTTATATATATATATATATATATATATATAAGCAATGTGTGACAAATGTGGCTGTAATAATGTTACTTGGTTAAAAATTAAAAACACTAATTTAAATTGTGTTTATTTATTTACATATTACACTGTACAAAATCACAGTTATCATCTGATATACACTAGTAGATCAGGAACGTACCAACTCTTTCCTATCTGACAACAAAACATAACCAAAGTTTTACTATAATAAAATATTAAATATTAAAATTTCGGTCACGAGACAAAAACAAGTTGAAAACAATAACTTTCTTTGCAACTGCTGTAAACCACTAGAGCATATGATAATGATTACCTGGAGAAAGATGTAACGAATACACAAAGATTTACAGCAACGTTTGTGGCTAATATAACCACTCATAACTTATATATATATATATAGTCTCCATCCCACAATACATTACCCATATTTACAAACTATCAATGCATCTCTATGCCACATAGCTTTGTTATAAATCTCTTATGAACAAATTAATTAAGTTTTTATAAATGGGAACAGACATATTCTTGAGGGGAGTCATACTGCACTTCACTAATTAAGTACGGAAATAATATTGACAGCGTTGTTTCTATGTCACTAGCCAGTAACATAACGTCGCGCAAAGAGCTTTTGTGGTTGGCTTCATCAAAGCCACATTATAAAGTTTTCAGGTTATTAACCATAATAACAATTAGGCACTTCTGACCCAAAAGGATTTTCTAATGCAAATAATTAGTGACTAAACATGCACATTCAAATTAATATGTTTCAGAGCATTCCCCCAAAACAGCTACATATATAAACAGAGAGTCATAGAATAAATGCATCACCAGAAAACGAAAATACGTAAAGAAAAAAAACCCCAATGAAGCAATATTAGCTTCAAAGCATGGCCTTTTGGGAATGCACCACAACACAGGTTCATTGCGTCAAAGCAGCAAGGGATGAGAAATAACACGGGTACAGTCAAAGTACACAAGATGTTCGACAAAATAATTAGATGTGTGATGTTACAAGATGACAATGAGGTGAGCCGTAGCAAAAACATTAAATGTCGAACGTGTTTCAGACTTATATTTCTTCATCTAACATAAACACCTATCTTTAGTGATACAGACTCACAATGGAAACAAATTAATACAAGTACAATATACATTACTTTAATCACTTCTGTAGTGTGTTATTCGGGTTTGTTTATACTGGGACCCAGTTACGGCATTTCAGTCTTTTTCATGAACTGGCCAAGTTCCATTGTAGGGGATAAACCTTTTAGTTTAATCAATCAGCATTTGGATAAACTGGTGGAAGGCTGAATGTATCTACTACTATATCTCGTAAGGTACAGATATAACTTTTCATTGGTGCTGTTGTAACATTCACTAACTTAGTTGCCAGCTTGGTACTTTGCCAATAATCTATCTGATTAACAGGTTTATAATGAAATAAATCTGTTAAAAATATTTAGTGCTGAAAGTGAAATGTCTTAATCATATCAACAGTATTTGAGCCTTTAACATTATAAATAAGCCCAGCATTTAACATTATAAATAAGCCCAGCATTTAACATGGAGCACTAAGCAGCTTCTTTCTTGCAATTGCATCTACAGGTAATTGAACTGATAATGATGCTGGTGATGCCTGTGATCAATGTTTGGCAAATTCAAGTTGACACCAATTGGGCACATCTAATTTAGACAGACTAAACTGAAGCATGGATCATAGCAGAATTTGAAAATTTGAGACAGCACAGATGAACACCGTTTGTGATAGATAACTTTGACACAATGAACTGTACGTCAATTTAATGATAACAACAAAGTTGTGAAAACTCGGTCCACAATATTCAAAGGCTTGATGCAACTATACACACCATTTTTAGAAATGTGTGTGTGTGTATTTGTGTTCACAAACACAAACTATCCACATACTACCGTTACAGTAGTCACAGTCTCAATTACTGAAACATGTACAAAATGATTGTGTATTAAGCAAATTACCCAACCAATTTATGACAGTTAAAACTTCAAGCAGCTATTCCCATCTCCAAGCTAATGGAAGGCATAGAGGATGAGCAGGATGACACAGACGGCGATTACAATTCCCAAGATGATGGCATCTCTTCGCTTACGTATGTTTATTCTCTGTACCAGGCTGTTTATTACTGGAAAGCGATCTGGATGAATGATCAAGGATCAAACACACAAGAATGTAAACCGACAACAAAATACCTTTAGACATCGACCACAAAATCGCAAATCAGAATTAATAATTTGTAAAAATAATTATACTAAACAAGATTCATAGGCTAATTATAATAGGATACCTAACTAACGAAATAACAAAGACATAACAGTTTTGAATCTTCACATGAAAATGTTCAGCTAATATATTCAGCTAAATGGATAATACATTCATTTGAGAGGAGTTTAAGGAAAAGAAGGCATAATGATAAGCTAACCAAATGAAGATATTAAATTACACATCTAACCAACAGTAGTTAACTAGGAGATTAACATAGTTTATTTTAAAGTCGTACACATGAGAAATATCCGAATTATCAACGTAGCTCCTATTCAATCGCACAGATGGAATCCTGTCTAATTACATAAATCTACACTCAAGTTTTGGCTCTTCTCACTGACAAGGTCGTACTCAATTTACAGTAATGACCATCCAATAATGCACCATCACATCTACAACCAAAATCAGGAAACATTCATCTATAAGTCAACTATTGCCCAGTACAGCATATAATAATTCATCTCGTCCACGGTTCATTCTAGTCCCCAGGGTATTTATATTAGAAGAGGCCAACAGCACCTGTAACCAGTCTAATAAAGCCAAATGTTTATCATAATGCTACAATGCTTTAATAGCGTTACAACTGGTCAGAAGAACCGACTAAAACATTGAATACCAGATCACAACGTAACACTTTCTGCCATAAAGACTCGAACTACACTAGAAAAATAGGTTACTTGATAGTTTCTGATAATCATTTCCAAACCATCAGACAGCTAAAACATTTATGGCGATGGTACATTTGATAGTAAATTACCAAAGCTAATATATAGTGAAAGGTTTAAAATACACGACACAGGTGAGCTGCTATTGTTATCTTATACTAATCAAACTGTGACTGAATATTTTAAAATATAATGTTCATATCCATAGTGAACACAAAGCTTTCAAGCAGTCAGTGTTTATAACCAGATTTGGCAGGATTTTATGCAGATGTTATTAACACTTAATTAACAATATTTAACATCATGTAAAATTAGTTTGTTCTTTTTACATTGTTTTACATAGAATTAAAAAAACCTCACTTTTCTATGAAAGTTTCACTATTACTGTAAAAATCACAGTTATATCAAGTGTAACAGATTTAATAATGCATGTTTATTACAAGACAGTGTTATTAATACTACATATTGTGTAATGCAATGACCAGTTGAATAACTAACTGTATTTACTTAATTGATACACAAAATTTGTAAAACCGTATCTAGCAATTAATAATCTTACCCGAGCATCAAATCAAATCACTTAGATGTAATTTCCCCATCATAACACTATACTCCAATCACCAATTCTAGGTTACACCCACTGACTGCATCTGTATGATCATAACTTATGAGCCTAATTGCTAATCCACTGGTCTGATGATCTACCGATGCCCATCTTAACCTAATGCCTACTGTAATTGTGTTAGTGACTTCGCTTCCCCCAAATCATGGTGTTCGCGACTTCTTTTCCAACTACTGGTAGCCAAAGCAACCCAAGACCACATTTAAATCAATATCCTTACTTCTCATGTTACTGTACCAAAAGATGTTGATTTCTAACCACTGAAAATATTAATGACAATCTTCGTGTTGTGACTGTTTGTGGTGTTGTTGTAACTGAAAAGACTTTAACGTCAGTGACATTTAAGGTGGAAATTATAACCAACATCGCTAAATACTGGCAATAAGGAATGTTTAATCACCAAAATCAAAATAGATACTGCACATTTATATATTCTGACATATTAATCAACCAATTAAGGATACTGGCTAAGGAATTCACTTTTTGTGTGATCATTTTTAGTGCTGTTTTCTGGGTCCCCAAATTCTCTTTAGTAGCCATGGCAATACTGTAAAGAAAGTGTAGAAAGGAATCATTATTTTAAAACGAAACAATGCAAATATATATGCAAATGCAAGATAACAATCTTCCAAGATTATTACTAACATCTTAATCTACACAAACAAATTCAGAATACAGCAAGGACGTTTTTACAGTAGTCTTGATAAAACAATATATATATATATATATATATATATACACACACACACACATACCTTATTTGCTCATCAACCAGTCTCTCTGAACTGAAAACAACCGAAAAATATTAGTTAAACCAAGTTTACATTTAAAGCTAAAAAGACCAAGCTGATTTTACAGGTTAAACTACTCACATGATCATTTATCTAGAGGTTTAGATATTACTGTACACACATTATTACGTAGTAGAACTGCAGAAAAAGAACATGTATAAACCAGATACAAAATACTACATAATTAACCCAACTTTAAAGGCAGCCAACCAAATTTCTTTGTGATAGGTTACACAAATTGTTGAGTCCAAATCAGCAATAATAAACATGGGTTATGTTTTCATGCTATATACTTTTTGGCGCCTAGTATGGTTTACGAAACTTTTATATGATACACACCTAGCAATTACACTTCTCCAACCATTTGCTACATACCCTAATTATATTTGACTCAGTTCATATCTTGTATAATTATGGTTGATTCTCAAATTTATTGTCTTTCTTCTAAAAGGTCTTTATATATATATATATATATAGCCTAGGTTGTATAAAAAATATACACTGACGTGTATTACAAAGAGTATTAACAAGTTCGAAACCAAAAATGTAATTCGGTGAAAATTTCAGTTCCATTTTTCAGCACTATCAAAATCAGCCAAACTATTCATACATGATGACATGAAAAAATTTATTTTATAAACAAAAATAATGGATATATCATCCTATGAAACCTCGATAAAAGACTAGCATAAACAAAAATATAAGCACAGAAAACCCTGGGGCTGAAGCACACAGAATATGTAATTTACCAACACAAAACCAGTAATAAGACACCTTTACAATTATACTTTCCTCACTCGATCAACACGAAAGGTTTCCCATCTACATACTACGAGAGAAAATGCAGGATTTAAAGACTCAGGCTTTAAAGACTTGTGCTATCTTTGTAGGAAAAACAGAAAACAAACCCATAGATTTTTATCTTCCTTATTTGTAGCCTGATTATAATGATGATCAAATTCATTAAGATTTTCATAAAACAGGAAGGATATGACCAATGATAGATTAAAAACATCCGCAACAATTATTTCTCGGGTAAATAATTTTATACCTGACAAGGCAGATATGTATCATCCAGCACGTTTAGTGGAAATTAACCATGACTGGTGAGATAAATACAAACACATTGATTAACAAAATGCAATTTCTTTACAGTTATGTGAACAAAACGACATATGTTTTATTCACATAAACTTGGATGTCACTTAATATTATCATTCTAACTAAATTAATAGTAATTGTGGCTTAAATGACAGTTATTTAAAGAGTTTGCTGATCAGATGAAGATGATTTAATTTTTATATACAATCTTCATAGCTATAAATAAACATAATAACATTTAGATAAATGATTTTAAAATCATATCTAGCACGTGTAGATTTTATTCAGCCCTTCCCACATCGGAGTCACGTAGCTGAGTGGTGTTTCTCCAGGCAAACATTCCACAAGCAGATTCGAACCCAAAACTATATGTTTGCACCAGTATACAAATTTCAGGTTTTTTGTATCCCTAGCTGTCTTCCCATCGGTCCCAATAAAAAAAGCATTCAATTAAATGACATAACGTCTAATTAGAATGAATTAAAAAGCCAAAATGAGAAAGACACTTTCTGTAGTAAGACAAAATGGAACATCATAGGGTGGGAATATGATGTGATTATTTAGTCAATGATGAGGCCAGAGTATATCAAGCATACAAAAAGCTTTAAGCGATGACCTTTATAATACTCGTCAAATTCCCTGGCACAGCAAAGTCATTCTAGGTATTCAACATTATAAGCTAGGAGAGCTAAATCTCATCTCACTCAGCTACAGAGCAGTATGAACTGTGATAAAACACTAATGTTTTTATACGAGTTGATTATGTTGGTGAAAATAAATATTAGTGTGCAGCAGTGCAGGTGTTTAACAGTAACAGATTTTGTTCAGTTGTTGCATTAGAAGGTTTAATTTTCAACTCGAAATTTGAATAGATAAAAACTAACACAATGATAAACAACAGTAGTCAGTATTTCTTTACATATAAATTCCATGCTCGCTGTATAAATGTAGTATCGCAGTAGCTCAGTCCACTTTTAGTAGTGAATATCCCAACTTATATCTTGTACCTACATATACGTCCAATTCATTATCATGAATAAAATCACGTTTGCAAGCTGTTGTTCTTTCATAGCTAATAAAGGTTTTCTAATCACACACATATGACCTATAATCATGATGTACAAAATTACCAAAGTGTTTTTGATAGGTTATAAATAAAAAAGGGGTTTTATTTGCATATGTTATCACAAAAATGTTTTTCCCCTGTCAAAACATGTAACCCTGGATAAATGTTAAAGATATAATCACATTTACATGTTGTATGTGTAAATGTAATAACACATACATAAAACAATATTTCATTTCTTCTACTGACTCCATGAAAAATAAAGGGAATGTTATTTAAGTCAGTCATGGCTGTTTATTTTAAACCAACTTTAAGTTGTTGCAGTTCTTTAAATTATTACTTATCTTTGGTAAATATATGACAATATTTTACTTGTTAGAAAAAAAATCTCAGTACTGATGTTAATTACTTATAAGCATCTGATTTCTTACATATTGAAATATCTTTATTCTTTAGTATGTCAGCAAAATATTTATTTGCTTCTATCACCAAGAAAGTTAGTGGCATGAAAACATCATAAAAGCTATTTATAAAATCTAATACAAGCATGTATCATTTTGCTGACATATTTAAATAAAGGTTTTAAAGAAACATTTAAACTAAGTCAAGTTACCATCTCAACCCTGCAAGCAAACCACGTTCAGTTCTTAACAACTTCATCTAAGGCCTAGACTTATTGGTACTTATGAATGATAGAAATAAATTAGTTTGTTCATAAATGGTTAATCGGTCACAAAATAAAAACTTTGTTTTCAAATTAGACAATTCGTTAAATCAATTCAAGGATGAGATAGGCAGCTTCAACTCGACATTGAAAATTGAATCTTACTTTCTTAAATGGTCATGTTCTTTAAGATAAAGGTCTGATCTGGATGAATTTTTGTAGGCACTGAAAAGATATAACAAAACGTTAGTTATAATACATGGCAATTTTCAAAGAACTAAACATATATTCTCAATACTAAAATAGGAATATTTCAGTTGCCACAGCCTACTCTATGTCCCTGCGCACAGAACCAAGCAGATCTTCCCTTTCTTTGAAAGCCATAATGTTAGATCTCGTCTTCTGGAACTCATGAGAATAATCCTGAAGAATATCCCTGTGTCTCTGGAGCGTGTGTAACAAAGCAGCATTCTGCGAATTGACTGTCAAGTTATGTGTATACTCTGACATCTGGTCATTAACCTCTGTCAACTGCAGAAAAGGGAAAACAAACAAAACTTGACAGGACACCGTTTACTGAAGTTTAGCATTCGCAGATTAACTTTTTATCTTCAACATGGTGAAATATTACTTCTAAACATGACCAAATTGATAATAACATAGTACATCCAATCCAACCTTTGCCAACAGCTGTTCAATTTCCATGGCCATAGTTTCAAACATGTGATCACTACTTGATTTGTTGAGCAGTGGAACGGTATCACTGTAATATTACCATATAAATCATCATAAAACTGGATACATCAAACTTAATCATCAAATCTAACTGTTATGGAAAGTGGCTATTACAACACACACACATACACACACACACACTGTTTGTCAAAGATAGAAACGAAAAAGGACAAGACAATGAGTCATTCTCTTGTCCTTGTCAATGACATGGATTAACATAATGAGTTGGCAATATCACGCATGGAGAGAGAGAAAGTTGAGTATATCAAATAGCCATTTTAACACAACAGTCTATGTGAAATGATGAAAATTGTTATATATCTAATGAAAAGCAACAATAGAACAAATTAAGCCAAAGGGAGATAAAACTAAAACAATAACATAACAGAAAAGTGAAAAAATATAGACTTACTTTTCAAACAGAAGTGATAAAAAATAAACAGATAATTTAATTGCACATCATTCAAAATTTACTGATCACTAATGTATGTTCAAATGATAGACAAAATGTAATTCTCCTTATAGTCATATAAAATTCACAGGTGATACCTATTTGTTAGATGGACATACGTCAGCATTTAAATTTTATGATTTGAAGAATTAGCAACATAGATTAAATAATTAGTGCCAAAAAATGTATCCTAAACAAACACTTTTAATTATTATTATGAACTTGATCATTCATTATTTACAATAATATATATATATATATATATATATATATATATGCCATAATGAGAAAGTTTAAAGAACATAAAAGAAATACATCTAAACAAAATTACAAACTAAACTTTATCCAGTAATATTAAAATCCATAATAACTCCCTATGTTTACATGGAGGGGAAAAATAATGAACTGTCTACACTTAAGGTAGTTTCAAGCTGAGAAAAATGAAATGGGAGAATTGAGACATGGAGAGAGGTAGGAAAATAAGATAGTAGCAGAAAAGGGATACTTGGAGCAAAACATGAGTTCAGTACAAAATCTGTTCTAAACACAGCTGACTACAATACAGTGCATAAGATAACCTAAATTTACAGAAGTGTTATGCTATGAGAGATTATATATATATATATATATATATATATATATACATACATACATACATACATACATACAACACACACACACACACACATATATATATTAGAGCTGTATACCCAATATATACAGATAACTGTAACTGTATACCCAAATATATACAAATAGCTGTATACCCAAATATATACAGATAACTGTATATCTAATAACCACAAACAATGTTTCAACAACAACAAAAAAACAATGGTTTCTGTGATCAGATCTGGACAGTAGTCAGCAGTAGAAAAATTAGTAATCTTAACGATTCCTTGTATGTGGCTCTGAATAGCAGTTACTAGTAATGACACTTTATTAAGTCTGGATCATCATTATTATTATGGCATTAACTTAAGACTCACCCTTGTTGGCTATAACCCAGAACAGAGCTGTAGTCAATATGTGTATTATTATTATTATTATTAGAACTGCATTATACAGGATGATGTTCGGGATTGTGAAATGTAGCTCCACTACAGGAACTGGATCACGATGAGGCACAAGAAGGAAACACATTACAGTAATGAAAATAACGACCATAGCTCGGGAGGAAAATCTCTCTGAGTAACAAACTTTCCCCCGGCACCAATATCAACTCAAACACCAAAATAAGAGCAAATCTTAAGCCTAAATAGGATTTTTTTTAAAAATACATTCGACATATTACAGGATGCATTACAATAATAGATGCCAACCATAAATGTAGTCACCAAAACGGTATACAACAGGCATTAACAATAAGTTCCGACTAAATGGTTTACCTGTTTTTTCCATCCCCTGTAGAGCTGGATTATATGTACATGAAAGAAGTTATGAGTTAGAAACAATAAAGACGGCTATGTGTAAGTAAATAAGTAATGTGTCAGAAGGCTATATGTGACTGCAAGTAATTAATAAATTTAGAAATACGCGCAGTGAGAACTATGTCTATCGGAGGTAAAAGCTACATATGAAGAAGAAGAAAGGATACAATCTGGCACAGATATCACCAGAAAACAACACACCTAGATCCACCAACATCTTTAAAGCTTCCATAACTCGTTCCCAGTTTGCTAAACGACACCAATTTCAGGTCAATTTCATTTTCTAACTGGCGAGCATGTTTCCTTAAATCTGCAATAAATAACAGGCGTGCTTGTTTCATAACGACCGACATCAGCAGAATTAAATACAATATGACAAATCCATTCCATTGCACACTATTATTAAATTACTCTTCATTCATATTAATCAGGGTATGGGACAAATAAAGTACTCACTGATGGAATTATTAGTTCATTTTATATTCACCTTTTGGAACGGAACCACTCTTTGGTGTTACTTTAACCAATGCTCGATAATAACATATATTCTTTGTGTACAAATAATTTTTTTAAAGATTTTCCAGAAGAATGGATATACTTTGTTTTCTTAGTTAAAAAGAGCTGCAATTCATTAATACAATTTCTACTATTATTTGTCAATAGCTCTTGGACAGGGTCACAAATATTTGTTCCCATCACTAGCACAAAAATGTGTTTCGTGCAAAAAGAACATTCACTTGATATGTTGACCGCCATTACCAGATACCACTTATTAAGAACAGGACCTGGAAAAAACTCTTTGGATATTGGGGTATCATATCATCTTATAAGCAATGAATTACAACAACAACTAATATTGGTAACATCTTCAAATGTAATTTACCCCGAAGAGTGATATATTGAGAGCAACACACGAAGAATCTTGATACTGGTATTGGATAGAGCTTTGAAGTATAAAATTAATTAACTTTTAATCAAACTGAACATCTACCATGTTTGAAAATAGATTTGACTGATTGTTGAAAATGTAACATTTTCCCTAAATTAACCTAAAATATATATCAGAGTATAATATTAGCTACCTAAATATTAATTCATTCTATTGGTCATATTTCACAGATTTGTTAACACAATTTCATAAAGTTCTCGGTATGACTAAATTAATTAAGCCAAAGAATTTTTTTCTACACCAAAGAGCTTCATAACAGCTCATATAAAATGAACACATACACAATATCCTGTCCAACTGGCTGGGACCATTCACTAACCCAAGACTGAATTTGCCAATGTCAGGCTCCTAACGTGATAAACTGATATTGCCAGCTCTGAACCTGGAATGATGTTAATCAGGTTTTAACCTTTTTACTTTTGTCCTGATGATGATATAGCAGGATTAGTTATGATTTAGTAATTATAACTGGTGGAGATCATTTGGATGATTTTGAAATTAAATATGTTTAATATCCGAGTAACTGAATTTGCTCAGACCCAAAAACATTATTCAGATTGACCGAGTCACAAAAATGATAAAGTGGGATTATAAGGGTTCAATCAAGTTATATATATTGGCACTCATATTGTCCAGCTACAATTCAATAAGAACCCCAAAATAACAAGGATGGTATCTGTCAGCTTTTAATTTTGACTCATTATTAGAGATAACCAAAACTAAACAATCTTTCTTCTTTATGTATCATCATAATAGGTATAGGTCAGACAAATCTGTTGCATTGCTAGTATCACTAAAACATAAAACAGCTGCATTTTATGGTGCTTCCTCAAATAAACTGTGAATACACTGCACAGGTGTACCTTATATACTCACAGTTAAGTCAATTTTGGGGGAGGGAAACGGGAGTTCTCAGAAGCCGGGGCTGGAAAAAATTATAGTCCTGATGCCTGGATTCTGTCTTCGGGCTAGTGAGTAGTATAAAACAGTAGCCCGGCCTGGCTACCAGCATTTTGTGGCAAGATATGTGGTAGTCACAAGTTCATTTTCCGTAGAATGATTTTCTGCTGTTTTGGAGCTCTTCGCAGTGAAAAAAAAAGTATCATAGTTTAAAACACACAGGCTGATACCTCACCAATGGTCGCTAAAAAGCACTGTTCCCAGTTGTAGGCTTGATTTTGGACAGATTTTCAGCAGAAAATGGGTCATGATAAACGACAAATATTTATCAGCCGATAGTTTCCAGATCTAAATAATGTTAAAATCTACTGCTGTAGCCATTTCAGATGTCATATTTATAAATATTTACTGAATATAAGAACCACGCTTGAAGGATGGGAGATTTTGGTGAGCTGGTGATCTTGGCCATTTGAATTATGGATTGTCACACGACTCAAATAATTTCTCCTGATTGGCCAGTTGTCTTTGTTTACAGTAAATAAAACCCTGTGTTTTTTCTCCATTTTATATTAATATTATGACATAAATATGGATTCCATATATCATATTAACTGTTTTCATACTTTGCTGAAGGAATTATATGCAGTTTTTGGTAACTTAATTGAGTGTCTTCCTTGATCCTCTTCCGTGTATGAATTATTACTGTCTTTATTTGTTATTTTGTGCTTTATTTTATATTTAAACAACAGTGGGCTTCCCTTATCACCTCAAGAAAATTGTGGACATGACCAATAATTTATTACTGGATGAACTATGAAATGTTGATTATTATATACTTGTATTGTGTTAATTGTGGTCAATAAAATCTTGAATTTCAAATCTCCGCGTGAGGCATAGCTTATTTTCATCTTTGACTTTGCTTCATTAGCTTTGGAGGTCACTCGGGCCCCATTTAGCCTACCATGTGCACAAAAGTGGCCATAAACATCAATCATACACAAATTTACGATCTGATGTTCTCCATTGATTCCAGCACCCAATTTTGTTCTGACTAGTAAAAATAATTTGTTTTACTAGCTAGTAAATTTTGTTGGGCTAGTAAGAAATTTGTTGGGCTAGTGGATTTAAATTTTACTAGTCCAGGTGCCAGTGAGTTGTAGAAATATTTTTTCTGGCCCTGAGAAGCCCCTTAATTTATTTTGCTTCATATTTCCTATAGGCAGCGTGTTGGACCACAGATCACTACCACCATGTTCAAATCTCGGCATGGGCAATCTGAAGGTTGTTTCAGCTTTGTTTTCGCTTCATTACCTTTGGAGGTCGTTCGGCCTATTTAGCCTACCTTGTGCACAAAAGTGGCTGTAAAACATCAATCATCATCATATCAGCTGAAGGAACTGTTTTGGGCCATTCTTGACACACAACACTACAGGATTCAACCCAATAAGAGCCAGAACTAAATCGTCACATCGCTGCCTACTAATCCATTATTATTCAATAAATAACAATTAATTTTCAACAAACTGTTATTTGGATTTCCCCAATACGTCAGTCTTTATGTAATAATATTTGCTAGTCACATGCTGTTACCTACCAGTACCTCCAGAAGTGCTGTGAAACAATTAATTAATAATGCTTGCCAATTGAAGTTACAATCGGGTGTGTTTGTGTGAGCCAGAGTCGGAACAAAATCTTATTCAATAAACGATTTATTTTCAACAAATTGTTATTTGGATTTTCTAAACATATACCGGTCTTTATGTAACAATACTTGATAGTTACACCCTGTTATCTACCAGTGCCTCCTGATAAACCATTAACAGCTGCTGGTAATCTAAAGGGATCATCGATTCCTGTTGTCATTGGGTGGGTTAAAACCGTGTGGGAGTGTGTTCCCATAGAAATGGTGCACAAGTTCTACTTAAAGTGTGGCATTTCTAACAAGATGGATGGAACAAAAGATGATGCCCTGCATGTATTTTTTTTAATGGCGAAGGTGTTGCTGAAACTGAGGATGTGGCAGATAATGACAGCTATCTTGATTATTATGGCAATTCTCCTGCTACACATGAGATTCCAGACTACGACTGGGCCAGCTTTTTTCATGGATGACTAAAATTATTCTGATTTTGAGGGATTTTAAGCATATTATTAGACAGAAAATTCTTAAAAAATTGGCAAGCCAATACTTCAGAAGATGACCTTGACTTATACAGTGAGCATATGACTGAGGAAAGAATTACAGGGTCAAGAATTGACCTCGACTTATCTGCCAGGTCGACTAATACACAAGTATTTACGATAATCAACAATAGATGACATCCAGTTATAAAGTAGGTTAAATTAGGGTGTTGATAATTTTGGCTCTCCTATACAGTATACTTAATTAGCAGTCAACTAAAGGAATAACGCTGATTATAAGAAGCTAATTTGGTAACAAAATCAATTTCCAAAAACAAAACATCATGTTTTAGTATATATATTAACGCTTTGCTGAAGAGGGTGTTTGGGATTGTGAGTAAATAATCTATTACTCTTGTAAACAAGGTCAAGGGTGAATAGTCCCTTCATGGTTCGCAAACTCCATATCAAGGACAATTACAACATACAACAAACACACCGCATTATGGTTCATAACCAATACATAATCAATGAATCATGATTACAATACTAACAATCATGACAAAGAATAGTCTATGAGTAAGACTATGACGAAAAATTATGCAAACCTCCCCCCCCCCATAAGACAATCATACGATTAAATGACATGACTATTTATAAAGAATTTTAAATACGTTCACTGTTAACTAGACCTTCTGTCAATTATTGTAATGTTTATATTTATAAAGAAACCCAACGCAGATACAGCTAACAATAATACACGTATTATCGCCCAAATAACACCCAACAAATACTCTCCGTGCAGCCTCTATCAGCTGGATTGTTCAAAATGCGACAACAGTTTGTAAGCATATATTCGATAAAATAATCAGAGCGAACTGGGTTTACACTGATAACACAAATCATATACCTTCCCAGTGGTTTCCTAGGTCCAGCATTTTGCCTCGAAGCATGACGTCATTTGCCTACCGTACACGTCGTTTACCCGTCCGACATTAACTTTTCTGATTTCCGGTTTAGTTGTTTAGTCCGTATTTTGATCCTTGATTTTAATGTCTCAATAGATCTATAACTGTTATAGTTCATTGAGATCTGATATGTTTCGTTCCGTATTACCATATATATATATATATATATATAGAGAGAGAGAGAGAGAGAATTTTAATACAAATATGAAATTATCTCTGTTAATAATTTATTCAGAGAAAATAAAGTTATAGGATATAAATGATTTATATAATATAGACTATAATCTAGACTATATCAGTATCTGCTCATACATCATATTGATTATATATATATATATATATATATATAAAATATTAGAAATTTTGTAATTGTGTTGGTGTGTGTGAACTTACACAGACACGGGTAAACATCAAAATCATCTGCTAAATGTAGTGGATTTGTTTTATCATTTTATGACGTAAATAACAAAAGAACACGTTTGAAGGTTTTCGTCGACTGTAAAATATCAATCATCCAAACATACACCATATTGGATTTAAATGCAATTCATATCCCCTTTGTATTATAGCCTGTGGCTTTTTAGTTTTTACTTAAATTACGCAGAGGTAATTCCTTTCACCCATTTTCAGGGGTGGCATGTAACGAAGTAGTTTATTTCAAGTAAGGTCAAAATGTGTAAATGATCACCCACATATTAAATAATTCAGTTCAAAGTGCTGATTAACCGACTTTTAATGGCTTGTGGACGCCGCCATTTTGAAGCTAGACAGAGACCAGAGACTCCTGAATGCTGACGTCGCTTGAACGCATCCGGTTGACTTAAAGTCTGTAGAGCCCGTACAAAACCATGTAAACAAGTGTGAGCAAAGAATTATTCCAGAACATAATGCAATTATTTCGTTAAAATTACGTCATGAATGATATACAACCATATCAGTTTGACCCAGACGGAACCTTACAAGAGGAAGATTATTTAAAATGGTTCAGATATTAACTCTCAATAGAAACCATAATCCGCGTCACTCTAAAGAGCGCTCATGTGACGTTAGAGGATTTGAGTTTGCTCCTTCCCGCCTTCGAGTGTGGCTTCCGGTGCAGCCATAATAACGGCACTCTAGCACTTGGGATTAATTCCCTATATCTATGATATCAGGTACATTTCGTGATTATTATTGTGCAAGTTTTGGTTACTGTTCTAAGAATTACATATTTAAGAAATATCTTCTGATCGTGGACTGTCCCTTTAAATTAAATGTCTGGCAAAAACGACTCTCCCGAGAAGACCGTGTTCATTGTCGGATTCTAGAATCCAGTGATTCAACTCCTGCTAAATCAACCATTTAACTGAAAGGCATTTTTTCCACGTTTGGAGAGTATCCGCAATCTGATTAGGTGAGTCAGAATGTTTCCTTTTCCATGGACCTCTACCAAATCAAATTTAACTCAAGATAACGGTGTTTATTATAGGATTCTGTAATCCAATGACTCAACTCATTCTACATTAACCATCAGTCTGGAAGATTTTGAGCCTCTGTTCGGAAAGTATTCACTCTATCTTTTGGCCAGTCAACAAATTTGGTTGTGCATGGATAAATCTAATAGTGCGCATAGTACTACAGATCAGCATTTTTCGGCAGAATCCTGTGGAGATGTGTAGTGTGAATTACCAGTTCCGTAAATGTGAACCTGTGATCCCGGATCGTATGTCAGCATATACTACTGTTATTTCCCTTACTTATTGTGATGACGTTTGTTGCCTTTCTTTGTTATAGGTTCTTCTCGATGTGAAATTCGGTGAGATCTCTGGAATCCTGACTTAGAGATTTTAAAACTGAATTTCGCATATTAGCGGTCTCGTCGGTATAGTGAGGAATATGTTTGTGCGATTCTTGAGAGATGACATTTGGTATTTCCACTGATTCTTCAGTTCGCATATGATGTAGATAGAACTTGTCTGAAGGCTTGGCACATTTCCTGAACCCCACAACTGGCTTGTGGCCACAATGAAAACTAGATTGGATTATCATAACGTTCATAACTGTTGGTCCTTGACTGATTGAATTTGTCAGAATGCTAAATTTATTGGTATTTTATCCTCTGAAATCGGAACACGTACAAAAGTTTTGTGTTTTTAATTAATTTTATTCCCTTTGAGCATGAAATATTCTGTCAATATTAGCCGTGTTCTACAATAATATTCACAAAGACAATAAACTGAAAAATATACGCGGGCACTTTTTCGGTATATAAATGTTTATACGCCAGTTCCGCATCTCCTACGGTTAATTTAATTTCTCACTTATCAATAATTCCGGCTGTAAGACTTTCTTTTACATACACATAACCATCGATATATGGTGATTGTATGTTGATACAAACACTAAGATCCAATGATGCCATACCTACTAGGGGAAAACACTGACATTAAATATTTACACACCTATACTAAATATTATGATATTGTGATTGAAACACCATCCACTAAATTTGGTCACTACTCGGTGTGGTGATGGTGATTGATGTTTTACGGCCACTTTTGTGCACAAGGTAGGCTAAATGGGCCGAGTGACCTCCAAAGGTAATGAGACGAAGTGAAAGACGAAACAACCTTCAGATATGCCTACACCGGGATTCGAACACGGGTGGTAGTGATCTGTGGTCCAACACGCTACCGCTAGACCACGGGCCTGTCCCCACTACTCGGTTTGAACCTGGTTTTAATCAGCTGGTGATCGGGAAGCTGGTGTTACGCATTGACTTAGTAAATAGCTGTGATGTTTCTTTCATTTCGCGATGCCATTTTGCACATAGAGCACGTTTGAAAACTTCGTTCATTCCCTTGATTCGATCATTGGATCAATAGAAAAGAAGACGCTATTGTTCTTACTTCTCATGCAATGCTTACTAATAATCAACATTGCGAAATCTGTTCTTGCTGCAAACAATTCCTAAATGTGTCTTATTTAGGAGATGTTGGAAGATTATTCTTAGAAACGATTGTCGAATTTGCTTTTTTTCTTTTTATTACAATTTTTATCCTTGTCGCCCTATATTATATTTACCCATTGATCTGTTCGATCTGATTGTTCGGAATGTTTGGAATTTCGATGACTTTTGTTGGCCCTCCTATTATAGAACAAATGCAAATCGACAACAACTGTGGGTGTTCTATACCTGCCAGTATTTATTGTTTTTATAGAATTGTCTCAATAATTTAAGCTTTATCATTCAACTCTTTGGAAGTAAAACACCCATCCAAACACCTCTATCCGAGTCGCATTTATTCCGACCATGAAAATCTACCGTGTTTGAGTGATACTATTTTAAACAGCAAGTGGTGATCCTGCAGTGTTCACGGGATTCGAAGATTGGATACCTTTCGACGGGCGTTTTTGACTGAATATAAATGAGGGTATGGATGGAAGCACTATTAAATTAAATGTCTGCCGAAGGCACCCCTCCCGAATGGATCTCATCCTAGGGTACCATGTTCATTGTAGGATTCTAGAATCCAGTGATTCAACTCCTGCAAAATCAACCATTTGACTGAAAGGTGGTTAGCTTACGTTTCGAAAGTATCGAAGGTTTCGAAGTTTATTTGTGCATAAATAGAGCTTATACTTTACTCAATCAGTGGGTCAATAGAAAACACGAGGCTGTTGCTTTTAGTTTCTATCCAATGTTTTGCCAATAATCAATATTGCGAGGTCTGTTCTTGCTGCCAACAATTCCTAAATGTGTCTGATTTTCTGGATGTTGGAACATTATTCTTCGGAATGATTGTCGAATTTGTTGGACCTTTTTTATTGCAATTGCATGTTCGTGTCTTTTTCGTGTTTCTTTCAGTTTTTCCCAGAGGCTGATCTTTACAACTTGTTTTGGGATAGAATTTTTGTATGATAAGTTGTGCTTTGGTGGGTGCTGTTTTCGTTGTATTTAGTCTATAATTGTTAAGGGCACTTTCCACAGTATATATATATATATATATATTATTTTTATTTAGTGCCTACCGTGCCAGGGTCAAGTTGTCAGCTGTAGTGGGGTGGAAGATTGAAGTACCGGACTGGGGCCCCGAATTAGTAGATTAAAGGCTAGGGGCCCGACCATCGGTTAATTAAATATACGATCGACCCAGGTGATAACATAAGGTACGTAGTTTGTATTTCATATACGAATTGTCTCGTCAAAATTGACATTAAATGTTTGATATAGGCAGATGCAATTGTTCTGTGTATAACAGTTGCAATGTATAATTTGTGCTGTCAACATGTATTAATATAGACAAAATCAGGTGTACCATACTTAAATAGCTTAATTATAGGCATGTTAACATATGCAATATGGGCTGACAATTAAACTTATTAATATATATATATATATATATATATATAACATGTGACCAGTGACGTGGTTAAAATATATTTAGTCACTCGCTCGCTCACAGTTCCACCCATTGACCTGAAAGAAAACTAGGTCAATGGTGCCACCCTTTTCTTGTTAACGCTGTTCATAGTTGGAACGTTATGATCTATAGACTTTTCATGTTGGGGATTAATAATTTTTTGTCGAGTTATATTTCTTCAAATGTTATATATACCTCATCGTGTAAAAATTATATCAAACATAAAATAAAGAAATGGGCTGTTACTAATATTATTTATCCAGATATATTATATAAAATACCCAAAACAAGAAGAAGATTGGCGCTGTTCTTGTTAGTTGACGCCATGTCCAAAGTGAAAATATACGCATGGGTCACTTAATAAAAAATAAATAATTACAAAATTAGTTTTAGAGAAAATTTATTCTTGTCACCTTATTATGAAGTTAAAAAGACATTAACGTTTGAGTAGTTTAGTTCAATATTGCTACGATAGAATATTTCCTTCGGGCGTCGAAATAATTAATGAAAACTGCCATGTCTCCAAAGCACATTCCTTATCACGTGATGTAAATTGGGCGGAATTATTCAAAATTCAAGAAGTTGACAAAATGAATATTGTCACATCGAAGTCACGAATACTTGGACTTTCGTGGCGTCAGCTAGGACAGGCCAAAGATGAAAACGACGACAACATACCGTTTAAGAGCCCACAGAAACCATCGGATGACGGTGAAAAGAAAACGTCAATACGAAAAGGACCACTTCGTCGAAGTCTGAGACGTATGCAGTCAGTAAGGGATGCGTTCGGTTCTCTGAGACAGGTAATCTACTGGTCTAATATTACAAATATATTGTCATGTACATATTGATCTGCCACGTAAACAGAATAGGTACATATGGTTTAATGTCGTTGTAGCATAGATCGCAAGAGAAGTAAACATACCAGACAAATAGTGGATATGCTTACGCTGATCTGTCACACCTGTACAGTGTACTAGATGAATAGATCTAGAGTCTAGATCTAGATCATCATGTAGTCTACTGAAATAGACTTTAGTATAGTGTAGAGCATACTGACTTACGAAGTCCATTAGTCAACTAGACTAGTCTAGTGTAGAGCATTCGGCCCTAAAAATGCCTGTAGTGGCTACTAGCCTAGTAGCCTAGTGTTAGGTACGTGACAAAAAAAAATTAAATTAAAGATAGAGCACTAATACTGATTGAAGAACAAGAATCAAACATTCCAGTGGTATCTGTTTCATGATTATTATAGCTCAACTATTAAGGAAGTTAGAGACTTTTTACTTCTTCAAAAATGTCAAATTTATGGTTACTTATTTAACATGGAAATGAATGGGAAGGTCTGTGACCTCAAATCCAATTTGTCTAAATAACTAATTGATGTCTAGAAAACTAACTGATGTCTAAATAATTAAATAAGTAACTGCATCATGATGTCTAAATAACTAACTGATGCCTACAAAAAAAACTGATATCTAAATAACTAACTAATGTCTAAATAACTATTTAATGTCTAAATAACTAATTGATGTCTAAATAACTAACTGATGTCTAAATAACTAATTGATGTCTAAAAAAATATTTATGTCTAAATATTTAAATAAGTAACTGATGGCCAAATAAGTAACTGATGGCCAAATAACTAACAAATGTCTACTATACTGTCATATGTTTTATCCGTTTGCCAGTATGCGACTAGTAGCGACCATATACATTAGTAGTGTCCAGACTATTACAGGCTTAGCCCCTTCCCTGGCCTTGCATCTCTAACCTTCCAGACAGTGCCAGGTTAAATAGGCAGACCTGTCAGGACAGAAGTGTAACTTCAAACTGTTAACCCAGAGGTAGACCTACATACCACATGGCTACTCTGAAACATAGGCTTCAAACTAATAGTTATGCCTTTATTTTAAGTGAAGGGTGAGTTTACACAGATAAATAACTTTTGGAACGAAATTTCAAATTATCTGTTTTTCTCTTGTATAATTTTTGCAGTGTTGAATAAGCACAAATTAATGTTGATTGATGCCCAAACAAATCAATAGCCATGGTATATCCTGCACTTTACTCAGTGCATTTTCTTGTGCATTCAGTGTTAACTATATTCAGAAATCCTACAGTTTTAATTTCCAATAGAAATGCTATTGATGTATATAGTGATACATATATATATATAATATACATCAACTAAAAATATATTATTTTAGCACAGCCCTTCACTTGTAATAGTTGTAAATGAATATGCATATACACACATCATAACATTATTTGGTAATAATTTGTGTGAATTTATAATAAATTTGATCAGGCTACACATGTGTAAAATCTAAGATACAAATGTATTGTTGAAGTTTGGGGTAGAGGCCCCTGGCCGTTGCCTATTGGGTACAGCCACCTGGTGTTGATTTCTGTTATCATGATGATGGCAGTTGTTTAACGTGGTGGCACCTCAGTTTACTATAAATGGCATGTTCTGGGGAGAAAAACTTTGTCAGTTGCTTGGTTGGATGAAAAACTTCCCCTACTGTAATGTCACAGCCGGGATTCTAACCTCCGGCCTCCCGCACAGCATGAAACATGGGTACGGAAGTCCCTGCTCTTACCCACTAGTCCATAGAGGGGGTCTGATCTTTCCTCATTGTTGTTGTTGGTGTGTGTAAGGGTCTTACTGGATATAAATGCACTCAAAGGACATTATATTTGACAATAAAAGACACCCAACTACTATTTAGACCAGCCAGCAGTCTGGCAGATAAGGATGGTGGCATTAAATGCTACAGGTCATGGATTAAAATCCCAAATGAATACAAACTTGTTCAGGGATCACAATTATGTCAACTGTAACATATTTAATAATGCTTGTTTACTGCCACACAGTGTTAGTAATGCTACATATTGTATCAATAATGCAATGACTAGTTGAATATCTAAGTGTGTTTACTTAATTGGTACAGAAAACTCATAATACCTAATCTTGGTATTAGTAATCATACCCAAGCATCAAATCACAATTAGATATAATTGCCCCACTATACCATCATGCCACTATACCCCTATCACCAATTCTAGCTGACACTCACTGACTGTGTAAAATGTGTTAAAGCTAATTCCTTGATCTGCTGATGCCTGTCTTAAATTGACATCTATTGTAATTCTGTTTGTGACTTCATTTCCTCAAATCATGGTGTTTGTGACTTCATTTTCCACTGGATAAAAAAGCTTAAGACCCCATTTAAATAAATATTCTTCTCATGTTACTGTACCTACACTGCTACAGTGAGCGCTGGTAGCCTAGCAGTTAAGCACCCTGCACTTGGTGCCAAGGGTCACTGGTTCGATCCCAGCAAAAAGGTCAAAACTGTTCCAGAGATTAATTTCTCGGCTCACAACATCGTAGGTGGCTGACCACGTTAAATGGCGCTGCCGTCTCCACTGAATTACTAAAAATAAAGGGGGGTGTTAAAGAACCCATGAGGACGTAAAACATTCTGGCAGTGACCACCCTCAGGGTATTTTGGCTACATCCTTCCGTACTGCTCCTATGTGAGTGGTGGGGGAGCAGGTTTCTCATCCAAACCTACATAGAGGCTGTGCTGAATAAGCCTGGGGATTCTCCCTGAAAAACCAAGCAGCAAGTTACTGTACCTACATAATATATTTCCTTCAGCTGGTAGGAAATATGATGCGTGTATAAGTCGAGGTGCTTCTGGGAACTCCCCTTTCACTACCAAAAAAATCGACTTATATGCGAGTATATATGGTAGGCTTATTTGAGTGGTAAAGTGTGTAAACTGGAACAACTGAGTCATAATTGATGCATTAAATGCTTCCACCTAAAATGCTGGAAAAGTTTCTGGTGCTCATCTATTTAAGAATTAAGTAAATTTCTGGTGACAAAAACACTCGATTTGGCTGGATAAAGCCACATTCTGGATCATGTTTACAATGGTGCCATCTAGTGAAAAGGAATAATATATCAGACATGGGATCAATTGCATTTTGTCAATTCTAATTCCAGTTCTGCACAATTCCATTTGATCAATTCCATGAAAGATTTATAAATTCCAGAATTGAATTGGAAAAATGTCTGACCACTTATGGAATAGGAGAAGCTGTGGATACTTGAAGATGGGAAAAATGGAAAACACTAAGTCTTGGCAACAAATAACATGTTTTTTATCTTCTCATATTATAAAGTACATTTAAGACTTAATAAGAATCCCATTCAGATGGAATTGGTAGTGTACAGCACTAGATGTCATGAAATCAAATCATGGCATTGCCAGTATGTCTGAAGTTTTACTCCTACAATAAATGGCTTCAGTCTGATCATCCAAGTTCCCTGGGAATTTACCTCTTAGCCATATATTCCAGATACATTAATGCATGGCCAAACAAAGCCATAGGGCATTCCCAGGGCGACTCTGTGGTCTAGCGGTAGCGTGTTGGGCCACAGATCACTAGTGGCTGTAAAACACCAATCATCATCATCATTCCCAGGGGTAGAAATAACTAAAAAGCCTATGGTAGTCAGCAGGACTACCTGGCTGGAATATCTGGTAGTCCACAAATAGCTCCAGTCATTAGGGCCTAATGTTTAGCAAAATAAATCACAGAATACAATAATTTGAGCAATGCACGAGGGCTGCTAAGAACCATGTGCATTTTTCAACTCTACAATCAAAGGGTGAAAATTATATGGTGGGAAGTAATGAAATCATCACATGGGTTATTGTCATATTGATCAGTAAGGTGATGCTATCCTGCTAATAACTAATTTCTATGTAATAATAATATTCAGTATCAACTATTAACAATTAACTGGTGTAACTAATTTGCTCCAAGATTTGCTCTAACACTAATTTTTGTTTTATATTTTGGAAAGTAGGTGTCGTTGTCGAAGATTATTCCCATATTTGTCTGTACCCAGTCAGGCTACTGCAGATGCCAGCATCAGTAGTCCAACCGGATTTCTGGTAGTCCTAGGACTACCGTTATTTCGACCCCTGATTCCCTCGTAAGAAGACAAAAGACTGTTGAAGCATCTCTTTTTTCTGTTTAACAGTTTTTAACCCCCTCCCACATCAGTAAGCATTTATAATCACAATTGTCACTATAACATTGGTCTAAATATCCTTGGACCATTCAGCAATCATCGAGCCTTATTTTTCCAGATTTTAGCGGATGATCCCTAAATGGATGTGTCACTCATTTCTATTGCAAATATGATACATGATCTGTTTAGGAAAGTATAGCTGGTACCATGTTACTAATTAATTTATTTTGCAACAGAAATTAAAGACATCAACCCGCAGGAGGAAACGCCTGACAAATGCCTCCCCATATACACCAAAGCATCGCAGTAACATGACAAGTACGCCATCGTCTGTACAGAGGAGATCAACAAGACTGGCTCAGCAACAAGAAGATAAAATGTATTCGCCATTCACCATAGACACGCCAAGCAAAACACCATCAAAAATACGGATGGGTATACACGAACCGAAAAGGTTTGTGCCGTTACGAAAACATAAATGGTTTTAAGAGCTTGCCTTCTCTTTTAACTTTATAATTGGAGCAAACAAATTTTTGTTTATTAATGTGATGTTTTGGTGCTGAAGTGGCTAAATGTGTTACAGTTCCTAATAAACCTGTTTAATTTCGTTGGTTATGATGTAACAGAGTTGTTTGCTTTAAACACTGCGTATTATAGAAATCAATCAGAACCAGACAAACAATGAAACGTCTCATTAATAATTTGTTAACAATAATAGCAATCTCAGCCTGGAAGAACTTATCAATGGTTTGGAGTGAGAAGTTATTTCTTCTACCAGTCCATAGACTAATCAGATTGTATGG
Organism: Paralvinella palmiformis; assembly: GCA_025642065.1. Lineage (NCBI taxonomy): Eukaryota > Metazoa > Annelida > Polychaeta > Terebellida > Alvinellidae > Paralvinella > Paralvinella palmiformis. The sequence goes on along the minus strand of JAODUP010000424.1, from coordinate 259,906 downwards.
CATCTGAATGGATATTGGAACACATATTAATTACTATAGGTCGGACATGACGTCCATTTCCACTGTGCAAGCTTTGTTGTGAAGAGACTCAACAAAGCAAAATTGCACCAGTGTTCAAATATTGTAATCATAGGAATTACATGCTAGTTCTGTTTTTCGAACATTTATGGTCAAGTCAGTAATTAGACAGTGTTCTAATCATTCTAGTAATTATGGTACAAAGTACAGAATCATCATATAATTATTTCTTTCAGTTACGTGGTAATCATATATGATCAGTTTGTGTTATTGTAAATTTTCTTTCGTTTTATATTTACAAGTAGGCCAGTCATAATTCTTATTGGCCTTCATTATTCATTAAAACATATAACAGTTCGTGTTCAATTCAATTTCACTTGCTATAGGTTAAACAAACTTATAAAGTTCATATTAATATGGTACTTCTGCCGTATCATTATTTTATCCGGGATTTTACAAACAGGGTTCCCATGCATCCTGGAAAACCTGGAAATGTCCTTGAATTTGACATAATCGGGAAATGTCCTGAAAACAATATTCCATGTAAAACACAAAAAAGCCAGTGAATAAATATTATGCCTGTAGAAGAAAAGTTGTAAAAAGATTACTGGTACAGTCTTGATATCTGATGTCAGTTAAAATTTAATTAAAAGATTAGACAGCTAGAAGGCTGCACCATAAAAATGTCAATAATCGACATACATTGAATAAATCTTGATATATTAACTTTAAATCTTGTATAAATTGTTCTGGAAAATGGTAATTATGTCCTGGAAAATAAAATTTCCTTGGTTGTGGGAACCATGATACATGGACACCCCAATAACTCACACACTAGAGTACAGCACTGCAAGCCTGCATGTGTGTGTTCAAATCCAACTAAAGGCTGATGTTTTCCTAGGGAATCGCTACTCCACCATTACCTGTGTCAAGACAAAACAAACTATCGTAATCGCTCATATCCATGTATGTGATATGTCAGTCTGATTAATTAATCACATTAGCCACACTGTTATATACATAACTCTATGAAATTCTTTTTATTAAACATGTATTATAATTGTTTGTACTTTGTGGAAATTATTCAGACTGATAATCTGAGGAGGAAGTTGTGATAAAGGAGCTTAACACTAACAGCTTCAGTAATCTTGGCCTTTTTAACACCCTATTATAGACATGGGAGGTATTTTCCTCCCGATGTGAATCCGATTGATCAGTGAGTAGATTACATGAAATCGGTGGGAGTTGGTCTTATAACGCTGTCATCAGAGTTTGATGTTGTTAAATAGTAATGATAACATCTGTGTTAATTAAGCATTTGTTGTTCTTTAATAATAGAACAATCTGATTATTGATTAACTATAATATATTGATAAGTTTTTTGTTGTTGTTTTTAAAATTTTCTTTATCAAACATTTACCACTTCATTGATAAGGCATTTAAAATTGCAACTGAGGGCACATTCTGCTTTCACACTAGTTCCACGTAAATATACATGCACTATAAAATGTGTCGATGTTGTCATCACCTGCTTGTACTGCATTTAAAACTAACACGTTTTATTTATTTATTCTAGTCGTACTTATTATTGTAATTATAGTTAACCGTAACTTGCAATTGAAATAATTGCTGTGTAATTAACTTGAAACCGTACTAGAATATCTAAAGTACATCGCAAAATAATAACTACCATTCAACACGTTTTTACTTGTCTCTAATAAATGTTATCAGATGTTTGTTACCCATGTTGTTGTTGTCACTGATTAATGAATCGTACTTTCAGGTTTAATTTTAGTAGTCCAGGACAGATTGTTCGTGATGTGAATTCACTGACAGAAGGTATCCGTGCCCTGACAGATATGAGCGAGAAGCTTAACGCTGCTACAGGAAGGTTTGTTAAATATTTTACGTCGGGCCTGAAGTGTTAATCGGTAAACTGTTTACAAATAGTTAATAGATATTGAACGTACACATTGACTGTAGGCGTTTATTGATAACAGAACATTTCACTTTCTGTTTCAGAACTGGAATCAGAACGACGCCAAATGTCTCGCGAACAAGTCGAAAGCCCATATTTGTTTAATCGTTTTATAATAATAATAAGAAGAAAAATAATAATTGTGTGAGAACCATGTAATCAATTTATTTAAACTTACATCTTGTACATAATTCAGAGTAAGAAACAATCAGCCCTTAGGAAATGATGGATGTCATTTTATTTGCTTAGAACGACGCTGTGTAGGATAATCATGGTTACATTATTGAACATCAGTTAGTTTCCTGCTACGCCAAGCTCAGCTAAAAATGAATGAAGTCCACCAAATTTATCAACACCATCACCACTTTGACAGATATAATTCTGTTTTTGTCTTTGTTACCTGGAAAACAGCTCTGTTTATAATCTTAGGTCGCTTCAGTGGTCTGTTGCACCACCACAAATCCATGTAGATGCTATATATTTTTATGCATGGCCTTTCAAGTATTACTATATTTTGATGCAGTATGTTAATCTCCCACCCACCAACAGTATGCTGTTATGTGCAATAGGTTTTTTATATAATTTTTGCTAGATTTCAGTATTATGTAACTGCTTTGTCTATATTTTAGTATATGCATAATATCTGTTTTGCATTCATTTGTGTTATAGCGCACAGCATACTCCCACGTGTTTATTTTTTAAAGTAATGTGTGTTTTTTTTAGAATCCCGTTAATATCTACTACCATGCTTTTTATATTGTAACGTCGCATTATTCGGCATCTGTTGATTTGGTGTGCGTCAAAAGAAGTGGAAAAATAAGCGTTATTGTTGGACTCACTTAATGCATTAATGTGAATAGAATTTAAATTTGGCATTGTTAGAATGTAGTAGAGCTTTAACTGGCTTTCTTGGAATATTCGGCGATAGATCAACTTTCGTCGGCTTTTTTGTTTTGTTCTAATGTCGTCAGATGCTGCGCTGCTAAAGTGTTATTCCTATATAAAAGGGCCCACTAATAGTTGTATGCCTTTTAAATATTCTAGTTTTAATACCAGTGGTTCACATTGGTTGGTGATATGTTGTCTTTGTTGGCATCTGAAATATACTTAAAATCTAATAATTTGTTATTAATTGATGTCGTATCCAGCAGCGTTACCCAGAGATCGTTATTCTAGTTATACACATTAAATAGATATATATATATATATATATAGTCCTACTGTGATTGATGCTGTAGTTGTATTGTTTCAGTCTATTACTGAATACGGTTTGTCATTTGGTTGCATAGTAATGGTATATTTTAGCCGTTTGTATCCTATTGTATTTTTCCCATTTAGGAATAAACCTGTCCGTCATGATTTGAATTGCTCATATGATTAATTCTGTTACTGTAATTACAGTTATTTTCGTGATAATCTTAATTCTGCGAAATAAGCGAAGTCAGCTATCTCGCGAAAATGTGATGCACGAATATAGGTTTTGTGTGTGTGGCATGCAATAAACACTGTTTTGGGCAACGACCACATGTGAATATAAAGTTCCGTGAATTGGATAATGGGTGGGAATTCGCAAAATTAAGATCACACAAAAATATCTGTAATTATTACAGTATATGTGTTTCATTTGCTGTTCGACCTTGTCTTCCATTTTCAATACCACTCATAATTTTAATAATTATATTTGTGAATCGGCAGTTTGTTTGACAGTTGAGCACCAAGTTGATGAAATTACCATGCCTTCTATAATCTAATCTGCATGTTAACCTATTCCGGATGTTAAGAGATAAGTCATGCCTCATTCAAAATTCATTCATTGTCAGCTTTGATTGATTAATTTGATCATAAAAATAATTGACTCAACTGTGTTCATATTTTGTTTATTTGTTAAAGGAAACCTCTGTGATTAAGTTATATCCACCTGAATGTTTGTGCTTGATATTATGTGAATGTATACATGGTAAAAGAATTATAACCATTCTAGAGTATTCTAAATCTTCACTAATTATTAAGTATGTAGCCAGTTTTTAGCTCTGAATGGTGGAAATTGGGAGTTTCCTTGGATTTATCAGGAGAGCAGTAGCGGAGGATGGACCTAAATAGTCTTTAGGCTTGCCAGTACCAGCGTGTTCTGATCAGGTCTTTAATACAGTGTACACATCCATGGTTTATTTGAAGATTAGGTTATTTGTAATAACTATTTTAAGCACGCATTTATTTTAAGGGCTATTCAAGTTATAACTATCTGGGGGTTACGGGCAGCAATTCTATTAATAATTGATGGGTGATGTGTAATAGAAAAATTATGGATGGTGGATAAACTAAAAAAATAATACTTATTGTCGTTCGGTTTTGTGCAAATCTATGTATGGTGGTGGGTCGGTGTCAGGAAATTGAACACTGTGTATATTTTATGTAGAATCACGAAGAAATGAACCTCATCAGAGATAATATATGTAGCAGTTTAACACCGAAAAACATCGTTTTATTTTTGTCAATATAATCGGGAACAGTAGTGACGTGTGTGTGCAATAAATGTTTGTGGTATGTTGTGTTATGGCCAGGGAATGGGTTGATAAAATCTATGAAATAATTTTGGTGTAATTTGAAACTGCCCACTGTGAACACTCCTTTAATTAAGCATACGCTGGTGGAACGAATTAGGACTTTTATCTAACCTCATAAGAATTTAAGATCTCTGGATATTATTATCATGTGAACACAAAATTATTGTTTTGTTGTCCAGAGTAAAAACCTGGTGTATAAAGATCTATTGTTACCGAAAATGAATTTTATTCCCCAGATAGGTCTGAATCTAATGGCATCAAGACCACAGTGTTTTGCCTATTCAGAGATTTTCACCTGATCTTTTAGTCCACATGGATGCTGCGTTGGGGGGAACACTATAATGCCTATGCGGAATTAGGCAATTCCCCTGGGGGACAATATATATCCTTATACTTCGGTTTGTAGGCATACAACAAATCACTAGCTAAAACACAACCTAGGATGAATATTATCACAAATGCATACTTCTAGAAAACTAATAGATAATGCACATAAAATATTTATTAGTGAACCTGCATCAAGTGTATTAATCAGAATTTGTTTATTATAACTTGGTACATGGCATATAAAATTAGACTACTTGGTATAACAGGAGCATTTCATATACAGATCCCATATTTGACCAGGAATATTAGTGTGAGCTAAATTAAAAATTTTGGGTGTAATAAAAAAACTTGGGTGGTGGGTCAAGAAATTAAATTAAATTGTGGGGTAAAAAGTTTCGCCCACCACCCTCGTATAATTATTTCTGGAATAGCCCTAAGAGATGAATCCGTTTTTTTTAAAGGGGGACTTATTTAAATGAAGACATTTTAAGCAGATTTTGTAGACATGTTTTCAAGAATTCCATGAAAACGTATTCATCACTATCGCAGTAATAACACATCAATTACACACAATGGACAGTCCGATGTTGCAGTGATTAGAGTATTGGACTGCAAAGCTGCAGTTAGTGCATTCAAACCCGACCCCACTCCAGTGGTCTAGAAGTTAAGCGCCTTGCACTTTGTGTCGATCCTGTGACCCTGGTTCGATACCATCACGAGGTCGAAACATTTCTAGGGATTCATTTCTCGGCTCACACCATCGTAGGTGATTTACCACGTTAAATGGCGCTGCCGTCTGCCCTGAATTAATTTTAAAAGGGGGACGTTTAAGACCTGAGCCTGAGGACATAATATACACTCTGGGAGTGACGGCCCTTGGGGTATTTCGGCTCTCTCTTTCCGTAGTACTCCCCTGTGAGTGGTGGTGGGGAGGGGATATGAACAACCACTCAATAAATAGGAAACCCCTTATATGTGAAACACGTCGGTAATCCTGTATAAATATATTGTGAATAAATTTTAAAAAAAACACTCCAACCTGTGTTGGTGGGATCTTTGTCTATGGAATCGCCTCTCGGACATATGTGTACCTTGATAATGCAACGGTGAAGACTTTGTACACCTCTCGTTAGGCCACATCTAAAATATGGAAACACTGCCTGGTGTCCAGTATTAAAAAAAAGACTGTGACCTGTTGGAGAATGCCCAACGTCGAGCAACAAAACGAATCACGGCATTGAGTAACCTTGTCCTATGTTGAGAGAATTACTCTCCTAGATCTACCCAGCCTCTACTATAGACGAGCTAGAGGTGACATGGTAGAGACGTATAAACACATGTCTGGAAAATATGCAGTAAATGCTTAGTACATCAAACCAGATACATCATTCACTACGGGTCACAGTTTCAACCTAAAGAAAGAAAGATCAATAAAAAAACAGACAACAACAATACTACAGCAACAGTATACTAAACTTATGGAATATGTTGCCTGCTGAAGTGGTTAGTGCACCCTCACTAAATGCCTTTAAAAGCAGACTGGATAGTCATTGGCGGCAGTATAGATATAGCCAACACTCGGTACATGATGCTTATAATTTAAACAAGTCTAATTTAGAAAGGCCTCGACCTGATACAAGCTATGTAGCCTAACTAAAATCAGAACTGTATAAGTATAATGTCCCCCCCCCCCCAAATACAATCAGCTCCGACTCTAAAACAACTCGAAGGGCGCCTCCGTGGTCTAGCGGTAGCGTGTTGGACCACAGATCACTACCACCCGAGTTCGAATCTCGCCGTGGGCATATCTGACGATTGTTTCGTCTTTGACTTCGCCTCATTACCTTTGGAGGTCGCTCGGCCCATTTAGCCTATCATGTGCACAACAATTGCCGTAAAACACCAATCACCTAAATAACTCGACTCAGTTTCCCAACAGATGACTATTCGATTCAGTGAAAAATGTTCCTACTTTTTAATTTTATGGGATGGCAGCATCATTTAATATATTCATTATTAACAATTAATCTTTCCGGCTAGATTAATTGTTGCGCCTCCGAAGTTTTAACTTTGGCTGAAACGTTTCTCTTAGTTAAAGATTTCCTTCTGTCTCGTTTTGAATTTCTATCCACAAAAACCTACTTCAGCTATTAGAATATTGATATTTCCAGGAGTAGTCCACCCTTCATCAAACGTTAGTACTCATTTAAACGATGGTCGGTCCGTTTCCATTCTTCCTGCCCAATTAATTATCTTGGCACCAACGTGATTGACTATTTCGAATTGAGATTAATTGATAGGAACAGTTTAACACCTTATGGTCTAGTATTTACAATGGCCAAAATGTCTGTAGCTAAAAATCATGCAGAAATTGGTTTACGAGGAGATTTATCGTCCAAGAACCAAAATATGATCATGCTTCATAATTTGTAATTCAGATGCGGCTTTGGCGTGCATAAATAAATACGTTTACTCGTATTGTGTACAAATGTCGTCTGAACTCCGGAATTAAATTGCATTATTTTAATGGCCGGTTAACACGTAACAATCTCATTACTGTAAGACTTTCGAAAATGGCAATAGAGATAGGAAGTGAACAATCAAAAACGTTGAATAATGGAGGATGGGAAAAAAACACTATTATGGGGCGACTGGAAAAAACAATTAATTCCCTGGCAAAACTGATAATGTCCAAGACACAGAGAAAGCCGAGGACGCTTAAAATAGATAAACCGCTTTAAATATCTGGTTAAAATCGGGAAATAGCTAGCTCAAAACAGCTTCTCTAACGAAGGACGTAAGCCCGATTAAATCTGTATCTGTTAATCTTGTCTTTTGTACCCGGTAACGGCTGGTTACGATCCGGGGTTATGATGAGTTAGCGTCATCAAAATTGATATAAATGCGAATCGTTCCCGTACGTTCCTTTCATTACAGCAGAGAGCTTAAATATAAGCAGTCTTTGATTACAGTCTGTTCTGTTCTGGTTCGGGTCAGACTGGATTGGCTTTTGGTTCGCTCTGGATCATAACGTCCTTGCGTGTACGTGGCGATGTATTTTCGACCATCTCCTCTTGCGTCAGTTGATTATGATCCCATTAAAACAACAGTTTAGGTGGTTATTCATATTTTTGGCCGTCGGATAAACGTTTCGGTTTATATGTTGATGTCACTTAGTGCGGTTCCCTTCTCGGCAGAGAGGGCGTCCCCGTGGTCTAGTTGGTAACGCGTTGGACCGTAGATCACTACCACCTGAGTTCGAATATCGGCGTGGGCATATCTGAAGGGTGTTTCATCTTTGACTTCACTTCATTACCTTTGGAGCTCGATCGGCCCATCTAGCCTATCATGTGCACAAAAGTGGACGTAAAACAGCAACCAGCATCCTCTCAACTTGACTAAAAGTGGCTTCAGCAGTAAGGGACGGACCTCGATCGTGGGGCGACCTAGAAACAAAGGGCGCTCCTTTGTGAAGTGTGACTTATCGGTCGCTAGGTGGCTAGCACGACGAATTACTATCTACCATAAACACCAACAGAATCTGGACGTTTTAAAGAAGTTTTTAGGTATTATTTAAAATAACAAGCGTTTGAACTGGTAAAATGAAAACTTTCAGCTTTTGAATACTTAGTTCACTTAGTTATTGAGACACATGGCTTGATATATCACTACGATGTCAATATTCGTGAAATGTGTTGTTGTGCTATTATACCTGGGCTCAGCTGACGAGTTTGGATAATCGTTTAAGATTTGTATTTCTTAGAGCTATCGACTAGCTCCATATCGTTGCAAATTGTTTCTGATTTGCCAGGACAGATTGGAAGCCATACTATGCCCTTGTTATGTCATCCCGGACATATGCCAGGGGTGGTGCTTCCTCCATCTCCCCCAACATGGGGATATATATATATATATATATATATATATGCAACGCATTCGGTCACATCAGATTTCATGGCCAGAAAATACCATGTTCTTATCCGTTCATTGGACAGTGCTCTCGTTTTGACTCTATGACGTCACACAGTAACTCCCCTATCTTGACAAATCATAGAACCGGTCGCAAATATGATTAAGGGCGGGCGCACTTTAAACGAAGAGCGCCCTTTGTTTCTAAGGCGTCCTACGATCAAGGTCCGTCCCTTACTGTTCACAATAGTATCATTGTACGGTCGGTTATCGAATTCTGACTTTCCGTATACACGATGGCCAGGGCCGTATTATCCACAAGGCTCACTAGACTGAAGCCTAGAGACCCCGCAGGGACTAGAAGCCGGTCAATTTTTAATTTGTTGAGGCACTGTTACCAGCTCTCTACGTACGGTTCAAATGGTTAGCGGCAATTATAGTATAAGCCTTATAAACACTCTACGTCGTAGGGATAAATAGATATAATTATTTATTTATCCATATATATTCTCATAAGTATACTCTGTCTGTCTGTCTGTCTGTCTGTCTGTGTCTGTATCTCTCTCTCTCTCTCTCTCTCTCTCTCTCTCTCTCTCTCTCTCTCTCATATATATATATATATATATATATATATATATATATATACACACAAACACATTATTTTAATGTTTATTTAAATAATATGTCAACCAAATAAAACTATAAATGATATAGATCTACTATACTTTTAGATTGTATTTGTGTTTATAAATATTTTTATTTCGGAAAACACTAGTTCAATTGTCAAAACGGCGCACATGGTATAAATGTACTGAGGTTTAGTGTCTACGGTACCATGGTCAGGCTGTCATCCGTAATGGGATGAAAGATAATAGTACCTGGAGGGGGTGGGGTTCCTAAAGCTTACAGGCCCGGGCATGGTTTAATATAGCCCTAGAAATGAGAAGTGGCACGCTCTCACTCAGTCAGCCGAGGTTGTGGTGTAGTAGTAGCGGCAGTAGTAGTAGCTGTAGTAGTAGTTGTTGTTGGTTTGTATTGACCACAAAGACAACAATGGAACGCGTCCTGATATTAAAACAAATCTGGTAAATACAAAATTTTGTTATGGACTGCATTCCTGAGATAAGTATGTGTGTGTGTGTGTGTGTGTGTGTGTGTGTGTGTGTGTGTGTGTGAGACACACTGTTAAGATTATGTCATATGTGTAGCCTCCTGCACTGTATGCTAGCATTTAATTTTCTCTAAATGGAACACCCATTATATATAATTGCTGTGACGTCGGTGCCCACTTTTGACTATTTTCTGGACCAATTTTGTCGGTGAAGTTAGACTTAATTTCTCGGCCGATAATTAAGATAATCGAGACTGCTCATCAGTTCCGGTGCGTGACGCGTCAAAGGTCGCTCGGCCGACATTTGAAAAGCTCGAGGTACATTTCTCAGCGAAAGAAAACACCGGAACCGGGTCGCATCTGGATCAACCGCAACCGAAGTAAAAACAGACCAAAGTCTCATTTAGGTTTCAGAGAAATGTATGAGGCCTCATTCGAGGTATATATCATTTTAATTCGATACGCGGACCTCAACATCAGACCTTCCAACATGTTGTTTAAATAAAAAGCCGAGAAAATCTTCCCCTTAATTACTACCCAAAAAAATGGCAGAAGATTTTGTGCTTGAAAAACAAATGTCGAGTTTCAGACATTGCACCCGGGGGGGAGGGAGGGAGGGGGGCGAGATGTTCCTCTCTAATAGTTCTGATGCTACTTTCAACTATTTTTTAATTAACTTTTTGGACATCAGGTGGCGCTAGTTATGACAAGAGACCAAGTCCGTAAAATACGGAAGATTTCCAAAATAAAGCGGGAAAGCGGAAGGTTTTCTGGAGAAAAAATCCCAGGAAAATCTTTATCTTGGAAGGTCTGCAACATATAAAATTTGACAGCTATATATGATGATGATGATGATGATGATTGGTGTACGGCCACTTTTGACGGATATATATATATATATATATATATATATATATATATATATAGTGAGCTTTTTGTTGCGCTACACAGCGTCATCGCGTGGTAGAAGGAGAATGATTGGGGCATAATGTGTGCCCTTGCCAAATATACAGCTGTAATTTAATTTAATTTAAATAGATAACTGCTTCCATCAACTGAAAGATAACTAGTCGGTAAATAATTTACAGAGAAACGAATGGCTTTTATTTAATACAGACTGTTACAACTTTATCGATCTACCCCCCATTATAATTGGCCAGCTGCTCTGAGGAATAGCGGAATGGCGGGAATAGCTGGTTGACGTTTTGGCAGTGTGTGTGTGTGTGTGTGTGTGTGGGGGGGGGGGGGCTGGTCTGGGATCGTGTGAGTCGACACTTGAAAACATCGTGGACGATGACCGCTTTTCGTCCGCCCCGAATGGCACCACCCCTACCACCCCCTCCTCCCAATTAAACAACTGCTCAACACTGACGAAACCGGAATAGTGCAAATGTCAGAGAGAGAGAGAGAGAGAGAGATAGATAGATAGAGAGAGAGAGAGAGAGAGAGAGAGAGAGAGAGACCAAGATTCAGCACAGTATGCAGGCCACCATAACAGTCATTGTTGATGTTGTCGAGCAGCCACGACCACCATATTAATCCGACAGACGGCGTCTGCAGTCACGTGCTAATGACATATTGCTCAAAGTCCGGCCAACGTCTCTCTCTCTGCGCGTGCGTCTCTCTCTCTCCCTCTCTCCCTCTGTATGTGTGTGTATGTACATTGTAAACTGGTGGCGGAAAACATAAAAACCAACATATTGCCACAACCTATCAGCTGTCAGATGGTGGTCGGTGTCCAAGAAGGATGTCGACTTTCGGATAACCGGTAGCTTATGATGTTCCAACAGTAACGAGGCTGCACCCGGAGATATATCGATCGAAATCTGCTATTGTGTATCGCGGTAAGTACTGTGACTGTGTGAGCTGTTGTCTTTATGTCGTGGCCAATCTGGCCGCTCTGCCGGTGGGTACTGCTTCAAGGGTATGTTTGCCGCGTAATATGTTTGCCATCGCCCACACGAAACACCCGGAATTAACCAAATAAAGGGATACCTTATTGGGCATCAGAGACGCATATACGACATGCAGCGGTTATGTTTAGTAGCGCGACGTAGCCTCCATGATGGCATAGTTTACACCGTTGTGGGGTGAACACGACAAAGGAAGCATCTGAATTTTGATAACGGATTGCCATTGGGGAGGTGGAGGAGGTTGACGTCTAGCCGGGCATTTTACAAGCATTTTTCTTTTTGCTGAGACTGACACCGGCTTACAAAACTGGCCTACACGTACACACACACACACACACACACAGACGTGTTTTTTTATAGATATCAATCAGTTATTAGTACTGCCGTTTTGTTGGTACGGTAGTACTTTAGGGTGGCTAGGTCTAGCTATACCCTGATCTGGCGTGGCAACGGTTTTGTCCAATACATTTGTTATTCGTTGATAATACAAGTTGGGAGTCATCTTTCATCTAACCATTGGATATTGGGCCAGGGAACATATTCGATGATACATTGATGATGATGATGATGATGATGACATAGTGGGGGGAGGGACGTTGACTCGTTACCCAAACTGAAAGAGCTGTTTCTGGCAAGCCTCTACGTTGGGGGGGGAGATGGGCTAATTTCGGCCTAAATCTGAAGGGCATTTCATCATTCATTTTGATCTTATCATCTGCGGAGATTGTGTGACCGATTTATCGTGTCATGTGCAGAAAGGTGGCCATAAATCAACAATATGTTGATTGTTCAAAGTGATGACACATTTAATGTGGTTCGAGCTATAAGAACTAGCCTACTTTATGTTATTCACTGACTCACCCGCTGACTCGCTCACTCACTCGTTCAGAATGCCGATAGAAACGCGTGTGCCCGACCATACCATTAATCTCTGACTGACAGCTGATAATCTTTTGTTTAGATCGATTGTTCGTTGATCTTGTTTGTCAACAACTGATAGGAGATGAGATCATCTGAGGTACACATTTAAATACAATAGATAGAATCAGCTGATGTCTATGTATACTGACAACGTTGATGATGATGATGATGATGATGATGATACTGAAGGAGAGCAATAATATCACTAATATACATTTGTAATAGAAAAGTGAAAGTTCGTTGCTAACATTTTCCCTCCCTCCAATTTATTTTTTACGCTTTAAAACATAATGTTATGTGTAGTACACATAAAACTATATTTAGTACACGAGGTAGATGTGTTACAGAGGAGTATGTTCTTGTATTTTAGGTATTACGTACGTACAATAAAGTAAGCACTTCTCGCTATGGGTTCGTACAAGGACAAGAGTTGATGACGAGGAAGGTAAATTTAAATGCGCTCATTTGTGTTAGATTTTATGTCAATCAAATATACAGTATCAATCTATGAAAGTTTCTTAATGTATATATGTTACAGTAAGATTGTGAAACTAGGGATTTTGGGAAATCCCTAGGAAATTCGTGAAATCACTCCCTATCTTATATAGTGACTGTATATAGTGATTGTATATAGTGATTGTATATAGTGATTGTATATAATGATTGTATATAATGATTGTATATAGTGATTGTATATAGTGATTGTATATAGTGATTGTATATAATGATTGTATATAGTGAATTGTATATAGTGATTGTATATAGTGATTTTTTTTTTTTTTTTTTTTTTTTTTTTTAAAAAAAAAAAAAAAAAATTGTATTCACGAATTCACCGAAAGTTTCAGGGATTTCACAATCTTACTGCAACATATACACACAAATTCAGGAATGCACATGCGCGCGCGCACGCAAACACAAACACACACACACACACACACACACGTGTAACGTTAAATATGAAAATACCTTCTGGCTATTTTATTGTGTGCATGCTTTTGCGTGTGAATATGTCTGCGGGTGAAATCTGACCGTCTCTCTCTCTCTCTCTGTGTTTGTGTATGTGTGTGTGAGCTTGCGTGTGTGTTTGTTTACTTCAAATCATTCTTACCCAATGAGATGTTATTACTTTCAGCCCTTATTCCACACAATGATATGGAGGAGTTCCATACCAGCACGAGGAAAAAAGTTCAGAGACGTCGGTCTTGTTGGTGTAGTAAGTAAATCGCTTGATCCAGAATAAACTGAGTGATGTGTAGGCTGCGTACGTGGTTCATTTCATTGATTCATCTCTACTCACGCCTCATCGTACAAGTCAGCATTTCTTCACCCCTATCATATATATATATATATATATATATATATATATATGTGTGTGTGTGTGTGTGTGTGTGTGTGTGTGTGTGTGTGTGTGTGTGTGTGTGTGTGTGGTGTTACAGTTAATCTGTATTATCATGTAATATATATACTACCTGAATTTTTCAGGTAATCTGTATCAAACTCAGCTAAATAACATATTCAGTATAATATATATATATATATATATATTTTATATATATATATATATATATATATATATATATATATATATATTGTTTTCTGCAAACATAGTTCCTCATCATCCATTTCTCTGCCTTTCAGCTGTAAAATGTTGGTTCGCGCTGTTCTTGTTGCTAATATTGGCCTCCACGGCTGTGTTCTACTTCGTCTATCCATCAAGTACGTAGAACGTTTATACTGTTCCTCATTTTGTTTAGCTTTAAGGGAAAAATGCCTCACTTTGTGATAACCATCCTCACGATGGAACATCCCAATTCGCCTTTTTGGCTTTTCGTTGAAACGCGCGTTTTCGTTTTCTTTTCAGTTGTGCATGAGAATATAAACAGATTTATAGGATTTGCATGCAGTGCAAGTGGTACGTTATATTTACATAATTTTCCGATGATCAGTTAATTAGCGGTTGATGTAGATGGGGGGAGGGGGGCTGTTACGGTCGGGTGGGGCGGAATATTTCGTTCCCTGAAGCTAATAGCGGTGATAGAAATGCTCTTCTTCGACAGGATACGCCCCGCAGTCGAACGTCACCGTGACGTGTTTGATAATGACGTCGGCCGGCGCCATGGCAACCAAAGCTACCGCCATCGACAAAACCTGGGCCAGTCGGTGCACGGCGGTCTATTATTTTTATCAGGGCGGCCCGAACGAGCTCGCGACGACGCTGAGAAACGTGTACGCCGTTGATGACGTCACATCAATCCAGCCAATCGCCGTCGCGCTTAACGCGACCGACGCCACCTCCTGGTATCTGACGGCCGACGACGGTACGTACGTCTCGTACGAGAAGCTGCAGCGCCTCCTGTCGATTAAACAGACGTCGACCGGAGCGGTCTACGTCGGAAACGATATTACGTCGCCTCGCGTCGGAGCTTTCGTCTTGAACCGGGCAGCAGCTCGAACGATCCTGAATGGATCGAAGTCGGTCAAGACGCCGAACATGATCGGTTCGATTCGCAACGCGTTAAATGTGACCAACAAAGACGCCGTATCCGGATTCGTGATCAACAATCCGCTGCTTACAAACGATGCGCAACAGGTAGGAGGTGGGGGTGGCTTTGGCTTGATTTATCCCTCTTTCTAGTGGCACGTTGATTTGCATTACAGAAATGATCAACGGTGTTTTGCTTGCTTCCAGATGGCGAATATGGCGCAGACGTGTGCCTTTGAGAACGTGACCGTAGAGCAAATGTACTCGTTTTATGTGATCGGGAGTACTTGATTACCGGCAGTCGGCTAACGGTGCAAGTCCTTATAACTGCAAAAACTTCAATAAATATTGTCAACTGCACACGCACGGACGTAATGTATATTGCAGATTTCGTGTGCTAGACGTATCAATGGATGTACATACAAGACCGGGATTTAACATCACGGTCATTGCACTGTTTCGTGGTATCTTTTGTAATTGTAATGCGATTGTTTCTGCCGGCTTGGCGTCAACGAAATTCACGTCGGAATGTATTTATCATAACGTTGCATATAGAGGATGTAAGAACCTAGTGTTATTATTATTATTATTATTATTAATATTACTACTACTGTAGTTCATTTCGTCATTACGGCCAATAAATAATAAAGTCGGTTATTATAATACAATTTTATGTTGCCATTTCAAAGTGAATCGGGAATAAATATAAGCAGGAATCAATATTTTGTGATATACGATTATAGATACTATATTATATACATAGCGTGTTTACATAATAAATCAATTATGGAGGATTATATATATATATATATATATATATATATATATATATTGCATAAGGACAGAATTTTCCCCCCAAAAGGTTTTTCTTTTAACCTCTCTACTAGTTGTGGGTTCGAGATTTCGTTGCCCGTTTTTATAGTTTTCTATGTCGCAAGAGACGACCGAAAGGAGGTAACACTCACTCACTCACTCACTCACCCACTCACTCACCCACCCACCCACTCACTAACTCAAAAGTTCTACTTAGTTCTTCTTGATAGCTAAGGAGCATCCATGATCTAACTTATATTAACAATCTGAGTTCAAATCATGGATTCAACATATCTGAAGGTTGTTTCATCTTTCACTTCGCCTCATTATCTTTGGAGCTCACTTTGCCTTTTTAGCCATATAGATTTGCCGTAATTTGACGAAAGTATTCACAATGGCTAATTTCGATTTCCTGATTTAATTTTCTTCAAAACTTAAAAATATCTTATAATGTGACATTTGTATCAAACGTAAAACTAAGAAATAGGTTATTTTCCCTGCATCGTTCATTTCTTGACGTGGTGGTGGTGGTGATGGTGGGAGTGGGGGTGGATTTCTCAGTTATCCAGAGAGCTATGCCAGTAGGAGCTTTGGCTTCTGTTATGGACACCCATGCTGGACTTTTCACTGGGTAGAGACTAGACTGATATGGACTGAGGGTGAAGCAATCCTAACTGAAACCTGGAGTACTGAAGTCAGAGATATTGGTACACACGGTGTGTGTGTGTGTGTGTGTGTGTGTGTAAAATGCTACATTTAATCAACATAGAATTAATGCAAATTTATGTTGTAAAGAAAACTGATTATTACCAAGATAAAACGTCATTAACTTTATGAGTTGTGCAATAACGTTACAGTTAATATTTCCTTTGGATGGCAAAATATAATTAATGAAAAATGTCCTGCCTCCTAAGCATATTCCTTATCACGTGAAGTAAATTAGGCGGAATTATGCAAAATTCAGGAGGTGTAGCAAATAAATGGTGTCACACACACACACACAGAGAGAGAGAGAGAGAGACACATATTATGAGTAATTAGGTTACACTGATATAGGAAATTTGTTAAATGTATAGCTATTATAATCCCGACGTGTCATTCGCAGTATCGGAGGTCTGCCTGAAATCCGCTGTTCTCGACCATGGGTCAAATAGATCACATGGATAGGCGCTTTAATTTAGATCCCACCACACCTAACTGCATATACTTAGGGACGTTAAATTAGGCGTGAATGAATGTTCACTTAGTGATGAACGGAAACTTATGAGGATTAGCTGTTAGGTTCGAGTAAATCATAGTATTTACTCAGGTTTGAGATGATAATCCAGTAATAATCCATTGTGCAGTATTACTACTTTGTTTTTATTTTAGTTAAATCACTTCAGTGAGTCCATACTGAGTTAGTGTACATTCTCTTTGTTATGAACAAACTGTAATGTTTGTTAACACGCTGAGGGTATATAAAAGGCTTAAATTTTCACTTAGGTTAGAGAAGAACTTCGACGCCAGACCAGTCGGACGTGTATTGATACATGGTTCATATAGGTAGGATTTGTTCAGTTATTCGAACCCAGAATAAAGCTGAGGTCAGCATCTGAGGTGTCGAAATGTTTTATATACAGGTTTCTTTTGGACCACAGAAAATTACTGTTGAATGTAAACTGTGGTGTCAAAATAGTTATGATATGTATGTAGCAAGACACCATTGAACCACACGCACGTGTTGTTTGTTGCGAGCTGTGGTATCAAATGGTTTTTTTTTTCTTACGTGCTTCCGCTTTTTGTACGTAGCTGCATGTAGCCGCTTTCCTGTGGGCGTGACATATTTGTCGCGTACGAAAAGCGAAATAGCTGGTTCCCACAGGCTGATGAGTAGACCAGACACATGCTTAGGTATACGCACACATCTATCAATATGTGGAGGTATGGAAATTTAATTTTTAGATTAATGTATGTATAGTTGTATTTGTATTTAGATTTATAGAAGTAGGTCTCGAAGGATGTTTAGATATGTTGATCCTCTGTGCCTGTTGCCTCTTTATATGTACCCTAAACACACACACACACACACACACACACACATATATATATATATATATATATATATATAACACCCACACATAATTGTGACGTGGTGCACACATGTAGAGGACGTTAGCTGAACACGATATGTTTTATTTCATCGTCTTTATTATTCCATTATAATTGATTTTATTCGACTAGACACCATACACCGCTAGGCTAATACGATCAGGCGTGCATGAATACAAGTGTAATATGAATAACAATCCAATGTAACAACAGTGTTGTGCATCTTGTGCTGACAGTATTAGTGTCCGGAGCTTTATTTAGGCATACAAACGCCTATTAACCGTTTTAGCTCCTCTGGTTATTACCGTTATACAATTAAGGGTAAGATACGTCATTACAGACTATAGTGTATGTATTGCAGTTATATTCCTGGTTATCACCGTCATACAATTAAGGGTAAGATACGTCATTACGAACTATGATGCGGTTATGCATTTCATCCCGACAGTTTCCAATTCGTTCACCAGCTAGGATGATGAACGGATCAAATTATTTGCTGAACTTGCTAAAACAAGTATTCCATAAAATTCCCCCCCCCCACTGGTCGTGCTGTAATTACTCTTGTCTGCGAAGGGAACTTTGTTCCGGTTACAAAGGGAATATCGGATGTGACCTAAAGCATATTGGCGCATATCAGTCGAGAAGGATTTCGGAACACACACACACACACACACACCT
Source organism: Paralvinella palmiformis (assembly GCA_025642065.1). Lineage (NCBI taxonomy): Eukaryota > Metazoa > Annelida > Polychaeta > Terebellida > Alvinellidae > Paralvinella > Paralvinella palmiformis. The sequence continues at coordinate 241,101 of JAODUP010000424.1, read as the reverse complement.
GTAAGCTTCATTGTTAGTAATTTGTTTATGGTACACGAACGTGAATTCCTAATTAAGGATGTGATTGAAGTGAAACGTTATGATGCTTATAATATATATATATATATATATATATATATATATATATATATATATATTTGCTAACTGAGTGTCATGAAGACGATTATTATGTATTCGGGGTCCGATGATGGTTGAATGAATGGATGAACACATTTTTCGAGTACACGTTTCAAAAGACAAATCGTTGTTAAACGGTCAGTACTATTATTGCACAAACATCTCAACACAGAACATACAGTACTCCCGTCTTGAATGATAATGACTGCACATTTCCTTAAAAACAAACAGATAATGATACTTCGTTAACAAATCGATAACGAAAATCGTTCAAGAAATCGGTGCTATGGATGGTCGAATGATAAAACGAAGTTTAGTTTAATGGACGAAATAATTGACTGTCTCATCGATTATCGATTCGTTGGCAGCCTATTAATAGATCGATGTCAGGTTTTAATTGGGACGAAAAGGGGGGAGTATTTCGGGTGTGGGATGGATGAAATTGGATGCGATGAGTCATGAATGCGTCCCGCTGATGTGTTATCTCCCATCGCCTTCTTATTTGAACCCGCCCCCCTACTGCCAATTCATATGTATCCATGTCTCCGGATGTTTTCTTTTCTCGAAGGCGTGGGTTCGGCGGTGACGTGGGGCGCCGCGTAGATTCCGTACCAATTGATATCCCGGTCGGGAGCCGGATTCAGAGTCCTGTTGCGCAGCGCCTCCTCCAAACAGTCAAGGGCGTAGTGATCGAAGTAGATGTCAAATTTGTTGGCGAACATCTCCCATCGGTTGCTGAGCCACTGGAGATCTCCGACGGAGAGGATGCAGATCCCGCGCACCATCTTCGAGCCGTGGCAGTAGGCGGCGCTCGAGTCCCAGATCACCTCCCTGGATAGAAACGTCTTCGCCACTTGCGTCACCATGACGTCATATCCGCCCGGAGTGTTCGGCAGGTGGTTGAGCGTCGCCCAGACGAGCTCGTCCGGCGAGTCCATGTCCTTAGTCCAGTTGATGAATCGCCGCGCCACCTCGTCCCGGAACAGCCACTCGACGAATGGCCGCGAGAAGCTGTTGTACGAGCAGCCCTTCTGGAGCGAGACGTTTGGGTGGAAGGCCTCCTTCAGTTCGCTGGTGTTCACCAGTGTATCGCCGATGACCAGGTGGCGCCACCAGAAACGGTGGTAGTAGTGCGTCGGGAAGGGATACTGCTCGATGTCGTTGGAGCCGTTCAGCGTCTTCAGGATCTCGACGATCTCCCGGTTCGTCTTCAGCGGGAACTCGGAGCCGGCCAGATTCAAGAAGTACTTCCAGCTAGCGCCCCGAGCCAGAGCGTCGCGCATGCACTGCAGGTCGGCCTTGATCGGCGAAAAGGTGGCATAGACGTACCGGTCCAGCTTCGAGGCGATGAAGACATTCGGCAGACAGGAGGCGACACTGCGCATCGCTTCGTACGTCGACCTGTTCGACTTGGCGTCGACGTAGATGCAATAGATATTGTTCGGTCGGTAGATCGTCCGGAGCAACTTCTCGGCCTGGACCGCCCGATCGTGGAGTCGTATGCCGAAAGCCAACGGGAAGTCGGCCTCCGCTTCGCTCAACACTCGGGTTATATATCCGGCTTCGGCGACGTAAGACGAACAGTTCTCTGTCTTCCTCATGATCTCGTCGTCGCCCGCCGCCGGCTCGTCTCGCTGCAGCTTTCGCTTCACTCTTCGTATTTCGTTTTCGTCGGCGTTGAAAACCAGAGCGCAGTTCACCGGCTCGTCGAGGGACGTGTTTGGCCTGGCCGTTGTAGTCGCTCGCCGCGAATCCAAGATCGCCTTCCTCCTATAGTAGATCCCCGACTCGGATTCGTCGATGTCCATTTGATGCAAGATCTTGTAGTCCAGATCGGCGTAATCCGCCTCGTCGCGACTGGTAGCGTTCAGGATCCCGATGTTGACGGTAATTAGTCGAGCCGATGCTTCCCGCAACGAGGTCGACGACGACGGCCGTTGTCTCCTCGATTTGTTCCCGAGCTTCTCCCCGAAACTTCTGAACAACGACGCCAGACGTCTCCCGTCGCCGTCGGTCGCGTTGCGCACGCGCCATAGTCTGGTGGATAGGACCACGGTCGACGTTTCGTCGCCACCCAACGACGGAGTGCAGCACTGTACGAGCAGCAGGCAGATGGGTAGAACTGTCAGCGCCGCCAAGATGATTATATTCCGTATGGCCTTGCTATAGTCTAGTGCCATCTCGCGCCGGCTGGACGTCTCGCCATTGGAGATTCGTGTTCTCCTCTCGTCGTGCTCACGCCGCCCGAACTGCGACCGCGATGCGCTCACTCGCGAAGCTCATGCGGATGGCGGCCCCCTCCTCCTCCTCTAGATGAGATAGACTGCGGCGGCCTGAAGTTAAATTCGGACCATTCGTATACACGCATAACGTGGCCAAGGGCGCTTTGCGAGCCAAACTTACAGACGCATGCGCATGCAAAAATGGCGAAAACTAAAATCGGACGAGCGCGCGTTCTATTCTAGATGCTGTTTATGCATATCTTATAAATGGCTAATTCTTTTCTTCTACGTAAAGTGAAAGCGTTTATAAAAGGCGTCCTTCGATATAAAACCTATGGTGGAAGTTGGCACGTGTATGAGGTAATACTCCTGCGGTATGCCGCGATGTGGTGCTCATATCACCTGAATGTTGCATAATATGGATCATGGGGTATGCACAGGTATGCTGTACATGAGTTAATTATATATTGGGATGGGTGACAGTTGGTGTTTGTTAAATGTTTAGGCTAAACATACGCGCGCACACACGGACACACACATACACACATACTATATATATATATATATATATATATATATAGAGAGAGAGAGAGAGAGAGAGAGAGACTGTGTGCGTGTGTGCGTGCGTGCGTGCGTGCGTTAACCAATAAGATGCGAAACATACAAATGTGAGATATGCCGTTAGCTATTGCTCTATCTACTCTGAGCTGTATGAGACGAAGCAGCGCATCAACCATTTGTTCTGGAAAGGAGTCTAGTTGATTGTTCGATGCGACGATAACTTGCGGCTAAACAACTCGCCAACAGAACGTTTCCTCGGGCTACCGTATTTTGTGTGTGTATATTTACGCAGTTACAGCGCACAGCCACCTGCTCTGTCAACATCAGCTAGTCAATAAACAGTGCCATTGTGTGTGCGTGTGTGTGTGTGTGTGTATATATATATATATATATATATATATATATATATGGTATGCAGTTCCCTTTAGCTAGAAGTGATTGGTATTTGAAGTTCACGACACTTGACGTACCGTACCTCAAGATTTCCTCACTTGACCTGGCTGTTAGGCGGCTGGGTCTCGTTGACTCTAGCACCGATTCGTCGCGCGCCACCTGTCGTGGAATGGCTGAACCAGACACGACATTGTAGACATTTACATGCCATGCAATTCTGCGAATAAAAAATGGCTGACGGTGTTCGTATAAATGGAGTCGAGAAAGATCTGAATATAACCATAACTCGACCTAGTCCGTGAATGGTGTCAGCGGGTCAAGACTGGTAAACCATTCTAAATATTCGGGCATTTAATACGAATGCTCAGCCTCCCCGCACGCGGACGCGCGCTCACACGCCCACACAATACTGAAGCCTATAAATGGACGGGCAAGTGGTAAGCTTTCCGATGTTTGCTTAGAAATTAATAACGATTAATCCGTGATGACAACTTTATGTGTCTCGAGTCAGTCGACCTTTCAACTTTGACCGACATTTCCCAAATGGTGACTTATATTGTTCCTCAACGGTAACTTTCCATCATAAATGATCAGATACATCACCTCTAAACACTTAAACTATTCTACAAAGAACTAGTTACGACGTGTACTCTGCAAGGGTTAATTATCAGATAAATCTTCGACGATGCACCGCGAATCAGCACTAAGCAAAGTCGGGGGTTGTATCTCGTCATGAGGATGATGGTGGTGGTGGCAGATTCGCTCAGGAAGCTACTAATGTATGAATATTTTATTAACTCCTGATCAGTATATATTCATATTTTATTCCATCAAGTTCTTTTAGCTCGCTTTATCATCATCATGATAAGATGTCTCCAACCATATTTTAATATCCGTATATCATCATGTTTGGTAGTATAATTATAATAAGATCAACAACAAGAACAACAACAAAAATTAGGAAAGCAACAATAACAACAACAACATCGTAGTTAACGTAGACTCAATTAGTCCCCGTTACGGTCAATCCCAATATCGGGTAGATAAGACTTGGTAAGAAATGGGTTTGTTTATCCCGTATAGAGAGAGTGGGGAGAGAGAGATAGATATGGAGGGAGAGAGTGAGTGAGGGGGAGAGAGAGGAGAGAGGGGGAGGGAGAGAGATAGATAGACAGAGAGAGAGAGAGAGGGGAGAGAGATAGATAGATAGAGGGGGAGATAGATAGATATAAATAGATAGATAGATAGAAATAGATAGAAAGATAGATCGATAGATAGAAAGAGAGAGAGATAGATAGAGAGAGAGAGAGAGAGAGAGAGAGAGAGTGAATGGGGGTTTGAGAGAGACAGCAAATTCGAGCAGATCTGCCTCGAAAGTAAATTTATCTTGTCAGAAATGACGCACTTCCACCTTCGGTTAACAATCCGTTCAATAAGATGGACCCACAGCGATGGAGACACAATCGCTGTATATGACTCTAGTCAGAATCCGGACATTCGTAATAATGTCTGACTCGGTTATACGATATTACACGATGACATTCCCATAGACAGTTGATCTCGCGGATAGTCAGGATCCCTGTCGCTGACAGATTTATAACTTATTGGTAAAATTCTCAGATTAATCGGGCCCTTTTTAACTGGTACACACACACACACACACACACACACACACACACACACACAAACACACACACACACAACACACACACACACACACACACACACACACACACACATACTATATATACACACACACACACACACTCTTTTCAGAACACCTAAAAGCCTCGTATCTCAAAGTAACACATCTGGAATATGAAGGAGTATGATGGATGATGATGATGATGATGATGATGATATGTTTGGTACCTTCGTTACGGGGCACTCCTTCCGGGTCATCCAAGACTTGCAACGCCGTCAGACCCGTTATAATTTCTGACATGTACATGCCATGACGCTCCCTTTACACGATCATGTCCAGTCAATATTTGGATTAACTCCACAAACAAATTATGTTCCATAAGAATTAAAACTGCTATTAGTCAATCACCCAGAACCCCATCGAATACCTTATCCAAACGCCGACCTTGTGCTCCGATGCAGCCCTATTTAGCGCACAACACGTATAGCGGGGACTTGCATCACGAGTGACTTCTGCTGCGAAATATCCGTTTCAACCATGGAAATCGAAAAAGCCGCAGAACCTACTAACATCAAGATCGGATGAATTACCCGCATGGAAATTGAAGTCACCCGTCATTAGAATATCAAGTTGGATGCTGGCCAGATTACTTCACGATAACGACCAAGTTCGTTTTGTATCCGCTCTGTTTAGCTTGAGGATATGACGAACAATGGGTTGTTTAAGCCGAACTTTACTTTAGTATGTAGGGCGATATTACACCACAACGGTTAGGCCGGTGTGCTGCGGTTATAGCACGCGGAGTTGGAAACCTGTACAGGTCAGGGTTCGAAACCCCGTGTTACCTATACGTCTGCGGGGTGTTTCTCTAGGGGATCGCCCCTCGTTCATATGATGTTCCAGTCCATATGTTTACCGAATGTAAATGAATCGGCCAATTATTCAGGACTTATTTGTAGGAATTACTTCGTTTAAGATTAGTATATCGGTATCGGCTTAGAATATTGTGCTTCTACGCCACTATAGTCGTGAGAGTGGACTTAATGGGTCGCCGGCGGCGATTTATCCTCGATTGGTCGAACGCTATAAGATATCCATATCGGTATTGATCGATTATCCATCCATTCAAATACATCTGCCAAACCTTCACATGCAACGTTGCG